>PISW01009401.1:0-61297 GCA_004023785.1 Mungos mungo
GCTAACCCGTAAGAAGGTCCCCATCAGACCTTATCGCCAGCACTTCGCAGGACTTTTGCTTTTTCTATTCACGTCTGTTTTGTCTAAATGCCAGCCCGGCCTGTCCCTGCCAGTGTGGACCCACATGCCCCGGGGGCGACCTCCTGGTGGAGCTGAGCTGCCCAGTGTCTGCTGTTAGGTTTCTCACCCGCTTTGAACCATTGCCAGCACTTCTGGCCTCTTCCCTTCCACGTTCCAGAAGGTCGAGAGTAGCTTTCTGAGCTGTGGCTATGCCCATGCTGGCTCGGGGGCGACACTGCCAGCAGGCGGGCCCCTGGGCTGGCAGCAGTGGGCGGGCCTCCCGGGGCCACTCACACGGGGAGGGAGGCTCCCTGCGTCCTGGCCCCCAGGCCTGAAGACCCTCTTCCCTTCCGGCCGGGCCTGACGCCCACTTATCAGGCCCTGGGCTCTCCTTGGAGCCCAGGGGTGAGCAGACCCCCAATGTGGGGCCTGTGTGACCATTCCGATCTGGTCCACGCTGGTCCAAAGGGACACCAGTGTCACTGTGGATCCTACCACTTTTAAAGGCCCTGCCCGGTGACAGGTGACTCTCAGGAGTCCACAGAAAGCTCCCCGGGAGCCACACTTGCCAAAGCTGAGTAAGAGGGAGCTGGGAGAGGCCGCGGGAACCAGGCCGCGACACCGAGCCCCGAACCCGTTTTCACGAACACTCCTGAAACTAAGTGACGGAAACTGTCGTCTCTGGCGTCTGACATGAGGGTGGTGAGCTTCGCTCCAAGGACGCGGCCTTGGCGTTTCTCATTTTCTAATGGAAAATGCTTCCACTCGGGCAGCTCACGCACTAGAGAGCACGTGTGGGAAGCTGAGGCCGGGGCTCTCCGCTCAGGTGGCTCGCGTTCTAGAAAGTTAGGTCAGCAAGAACCCTAAATGCCGCAAAGCATTCAAACAACTCGATATTAGGCAAGCAGTTTCATTACACCAAATGCCATGTTAAAAATCACCCATTGTGCTAATTTAGAAGTTTTTGCTCTCAGTACCACATACTACAATACAAACCTCTCAATTATTTATTAACTTTTAATGATAAATTTTATTTGACCCAATATATCCAAAATAGTATCATTTCAACCTGTGAGCGATACGAACATTGGGGGCTGGGCGGCTCTGGCCGAGGCCTGGAGGTCACGGGCCCACGTGGCGGCGGGGCAGTGAGGAAGGCGGCGGCCTTCCAGCACCGGGATTCTCGGGCTCTGGGTCAGGCCTTTGGTTTGCTGAGTGCTGTGGGCTGAAACGTGTCCCCCAATTCGTTTTTTCAGGTTTACTGAGAGAGAGAGAGAAAAAGAGAGAAAGTGCGCGGGCATGAGCAGGGGAGGGGCAGAGAGAGAGGGAGAGAGAGAATCCCAAGCAGGCTCCGCGCTGTCAGTGCAGAGCCTGACGTGGGTCTCAAACTCACAAACTGTGAGATCTCGACCTGAACTGAAACCGAGATTCAGATGCTTCACTGACAGAACTACCAGGCGCCCCACACGTCCCCCAGATCTAAGCCACAATCACAGCGTGAATGTGTTTGGAGATGGGACCTTTAGGGAGGCACTAAGGTTCCATGAAGTCTTCAGGACGGGGCCCGGGTGTGACAGGACTAGTGTCTCTACAGGAAGAGACACCGGGGGTCACCGGGGCCCACGCACAGAGGCAGGACATGTGAGGCCTTCGCAGGAGGGTCGCCATCCAGCACACGAGGAGAGAGGCTTCTGGAGACACCGTCCCTGTGACACCCCAGCCTCCCGAGTGTGAGAGGCAGATGTGTGCCGTGTCGGCCCACAGAGCACTGGGCGGCCTCTGCTGCAAAACACAGAACCAGTCATCCAAACAGTCATTTCTCCGTTCTGATCGTCAGCATCATCCATGCAGAGCAGGCCAGGCCTGCGCATCGGGGCAGAGACTTCACGGGCGTCCCGTGCCGGCCTCCGGGATTTCTCAAGTCCCTCTGGCCCAGGGCTGGCGCAATCCCTCTTCTATTTGCAGAACACGAAGAAAGCAGCTTCTGTTGACGGTAGGTTCGGTTTTGGTCAGAGCTGTGGACCTTCTCGGTGCCGGAGACGGGGCTGGGCGCCCCACACACTCTCCACACAACCACGCGCCGGTGTGAGTGGGGAGGGCAGCCGGGCCTCCGTCCGCTGGGCTGGCGTCGTGGGGGGGCCCGGGTCCCTGCCGAGGCCGAAATCCCCACCACAGCTTGTAGGAGCCTGACGTCTGACAGCTCCAGAAACAGAGGCCAGGCCTGCGTGTCCACGGGCAGAACAGGCCCCTCCATGTCCTGCTCAGAAACTCCCCCGGAGGGGGCAGGTCCTCATGCTACTCTAGGGGCCTCTGGGGACGGGGGGCAAAGGCTGGTTCCAGTCCAGAAAGAGGACGAAACTTGAGTCAGCTGTGATTCTTGGAGGGAACGGCTCAGCGATCCAACACGTGCGTGGCAAATTCTGCCTCAATTTCGCAGAACAGTGGCCTGTGTGATAAGAGACCGACCTTTCCGTCTCCCCACCCAGCTGGGCCTGCCCGGCTCATGGGGAACACCTCCTGCTGTTTGTCTACAAGAAATATGACCCCGAAAGCCTGGGGTCTAACCAGCCATTCATGAGAACCACGGTCCCCAGCCTCGTCCAAGGTCCCGAAACATCAGCAGCACGTTGCTCCCTCGCCATTACTTTGGGGAAGTCGCGTTTCTGAAGCGTCCTCACGCTCTGCCTTGGCGTCGCCCGCGGCTCAGGAAAAGGACCACCGGGAAAACACTCCTCTGTCTCATCCGAGGTGAGGCGTTTGGAAGTGACGCTCTCTACGAGGCTCATAACCACCACTTCAAACTCTATCAGCGCACTGAAAGGCCTGTCACCGGGGACGACAAGACCTCACAGCCGCGGTTACGAGCGTTCAAGGCCCCCGTTCTCCTCGCGGAGCGGCTTCCGCGGCGGCCTTTTCATTCTCACGACTGGCTTTGGAGCTGAAGGGGCCCCTGGAAAGTAATGACTTACATCTATTCATTCAAACACAAAACAAAACCAAACAAAACCCGCTCCTTCGCTGAGAAGTGCCTGCGCTCAGGTTTGGTTCTAGCTTTGTTAAGCTGTGTTTGAAAAATAAGACGGTACATATTTAAAGTGTACAACAGGATTTAATCCGCACACACACACACGCTGTGAAATGATCGCCTCAACCAGGTTACCTACACGCCCGTCAGCCCACAGGGTCACCTTCCTGCCATGGGGGCACGGAACACCTACTCCCTTACGACGTGCGGCTCACTGAGGTGGCCCTGGGGTCAGGACAGTCGCCCAGCGGAGCGTACGTCCCCATGGCTCACTCCACAGCCTCTGGCCAGCAGCTCCCCACTCTCTCCCCGTCCAGCCCCTGGGAACTCCGGTTCCTTCTCTGCTTCTCTGAATCCAGCTTTTTAGATTCCACCTGGAAGTGAGGTCATACAATATCTGTCTTTCTGAACACATCTCACTGAGCGTAACGCTCTAGCTCCACCCATGTTGTCACAAATGGCACGATTTTCTTCTTTCTAATGGCTGAGTAATATGCCATTGTGTGTCTACATCACAGGCCTACTAGACCAAGAGCAGGAATAAAACCTTTGTAAAAAGAAATTCAAGAAAGCTATATACGTGAGGGTGCTAAAATCACCTTTGATAGCTGGACGAGGAAAAAATGGATGGTCAAATTAAATTAAACCAAATTAGAATGAAGAGTTACCGAATAATTTTATGAGATGGTTCTTTAGTCCTAAAAACCATAATCAAAGTTTAATCAAACAGAGTTCTTTCCTTTCATTTAAAATTCTGTCTCAGATTACTCTAAAGGACTTTCTTCGCTGCAATGCGGCTAATATAATTTCTGACATTTGTGATGCTGGAATAAAATCTGGGTAACAGACCAACTACATACAAACCACGTGATATGGTCGTCAGAATGACTGAGTCCGGGCCCTTCTCAATCCCAAATCAGCTGTAGTTTTTAATGTTTATTTATTTATTTCGAGAGAGAACGCACATGCAGGGGAGGGGCAGAGAGGGGGGAGAGAATCCCAAGCAGGCTGCAAACCATCAGCACAGAGCCTGACGTGGGGCTCAAGCTCACAAACTGTGAGATCATAACCTGAGCCGAAATCAAGAGTCCCATGCTTAACCGGCTGAGCCTCCCAGAGGTCCCTCCAATCAGCTTTATAATTTGGGAGAGGCCGTCACCACCCCAGATATGTTTTTTTTATAAAGTTGGACTTAAATTTTATAGAAAGTAAATTTAGGTGTCATCCTAAATCCACTTTATAAGAAAAGATAAAACATTTTTTTGTTTATATATGAACACGTATTTCTCAGGACAATTTTTCCCAGAATGTTACAATCATCGTAGTTCAGCTTCCTGTTTTCACAGTGATCACTTTTTTAAAATTTTTAATGTTTCATTTATTTTTGAGAGAGAGTGAGAGCGAGAGAGAGAGAGAGAGAGAGAGAGTGTGTGTGAGTAGGGGAGGGTCAGAGAGAGAGGGAGACACAGAATCTGAAAACAGGCTCCAGGCTCTGAGCTGTCAGCACAGAGGGGCTCGAACCCACGAACCGTGAAATCATGACCTGAGGCAAAGTCAGAAGTTTAACCGACTGAGCCACCCAGGCATCCCTGGAGATGACTTTTTAAATAATCTTCTAAGTCCACCATTATACAGAGAGCTGCACACACGGAAGTTATAGTAATAAAAATGTTGCTCAGAAACCCACCAAATCGGTATTGATTGCTTAAACCTGGAGGTGTTCAGACGCCTGTTAGCCTGCTTTTACTCATCTTTTAACCGTCAGGAATGTCCCGGAACTTGCTGTACGGTCAGACCCTGACGCTAGGGCGAGCTCCACCCACCTGCCAGTGCTCCACACCTCAGTGCCGGCGGTCCAGGACTGCGCATGGGCTACGCAGTCAGCGGATTATATGAGATTTTGCAGTAAATACCACCAGTAAGAAAATGAAGATCCTATGAAATTTAAAAGTCAATTGTCAAAAGCATCACTTTCTATTTCTACGACTTATCTCTTTTAGATACCACAGTCGCTTTCTACTCGCAGGCAAATTGCTTGTTGCAAAAAACACATGATCAAAAGCTGTCCTTCAAGGTCGCCGTCCTTCCCTTCCCACGGCATCTGGGAGCAGCCCTTCTATCCCTGTGCGAGTCTATGTTGACAGCGAAACGCAACCAATATTCTTTAATCGTTGGCCAGGCTTGCACACGACTGATACTCTCAAATCCACAATAATCTGGCTTCGGAACAAACACGAGAACATTCTACATAAAACATTCGTCAATCAAAACCAGGAGGCTATTAAAACAGCATCATGACCAAGGAGGGTATGTCCCAGAAGCAGATGAATGACGTGGCATTAAAACAAAACAGCATAATTGATAAATCAAGGCGGGAAAACATGCTTCTTATAATAGATGGTCCCCCAAGAAGCATAAAATTCAAAACATATTCTTGATAAAAAAAAAACAACCAACTTCTTCACAGGCTAGAAATCAGAAGAAACGTCTTCAACAGAAGGTTATCCTAGGAGAACCCCAGCAAGCACTACGGTTCACGAGAAGCACTGGGAGCAGTCCCCATGAAGGCCACTCACTGTCCCAGAAGCACATACACTCACGCGCACACACATGCACACTCATGTACACACACACACACACACACACGCACGCGCGCTACCCCTTACTCAGTGGAGGCTGCGAGGGGATCTGTGAGATCCAAGGGAAGCAGCTGAAAGATTCTCATTTTCCCTTCAAAGGCTGGATTCTTGCTTTTATTCTTCTACAGGATAAACGTCTTTTCTATTTCTTACATAATGAAAATACACGAATTGCCTCAAAATTAAGGACATCAGTGCACATCCTTCTCAGGGAATCATGCGCCTGCACAAGCCTGCGGCAGGAAGGCCTGGAGCCGGAGGCCATGTCTCGGGGCTGCCCAGGAGCAGCAGGAGGTCTGTCCACGGAGACCCTGCTGGCAGCCCTCCGCAGGGAGCCCCTCCGAGGGATGCGCATGCCCGCCAGCGCCGCAGGGGTCCATCTCGTCTCCACAGGGGTCAGGAGGTGCTGCCCCTCCCTGGCCTCTCCCGGAGCACCGTGATGTTGCCAGCCTCTCCTGGCCCACCAGCTGAGGGAAGATTCTGGGCCCCTGGCTGCCACGGTTACGGCGATGCTGCTGTGGCCCTGTAGCACTTCGCAGCTCCCAGTGAGAACTCAGTGGGGACAGTCCCCGCCGGCCTCAGCGCCGGGTGTGGCTGCCCTTCAGGGAGTTGCTGGCATCTGCTGTGACATCAAGGACACAGGGACCGGCGGAACTGACCACTCCCCCCACCCGTCCAGGCTGGGCTCCCCTGAGACCAGCACGGCGGTTTGCCTGGTGAGGTCAGCTCCGTTCCGGTCATCGTGCGCACCGCTTCCCTTTGGACATGCAGTCTTAGCTCTGGCTTGTCCTTCATACTTTGTGACTAAGGAGTAACTAAAAAACAAGTAAATGTGGTACAGCCAGACGCATACAGAAACAGTGGAACATTAACGCTCCCGTCACATGAAAACCAAGTAACTCTTCACAAAGCAAGGGACGGATGGACACACTTGCCGGCTCTCCATTCGCTGGCCCCACTCTGCGCCAGGGCGGCCGCGCCCTGTAAACCACGCTGGCCCAGCGGGAAGAGCTCCACAGGCAGGAAGCAGGGGACACGGGTTGACTACGCTGTGGGATGGCATTCTCACCTCGTTTTACGAATGTGGGGTTCTGAGGGTCAGGGAGTTTGCGGCCTGTTGACCTCAGGGTCAGTGTGGAAATCCAGACCGCTCCGGCGCGTGTCTGCCCGTCACAAGGGGTGCTGCTCTCCCAGGGAACAGGCAGGACAGCTGCCCTGAGTGAAAACACACACGCAAACATGGGGAACACAGAACAGGCCGGAACCCACATCCGAGAGGCACAACTGTTTGGCTGACTGGGGAAAACACGGGAAAATGAAATCCACGGCACAGACGCTCACCCACCGCGGCGCACCGATGACGCCCGCACGCCGCGAGGGCCGCTAAGGCAGCGCCCGTGTCGGCGGTGATGCTAACAGATGTCTCCCGCAGTGGTTCACAATATTTCGTTACAATTGTAGGTGCAAACGTCGGTGACGGTTCCTGAGTTCTAAAAAAGCACAAAATTGCCTTTAAGTTTGAGCCTAGACACTTGACTCCAATTTTCACGTCCACACAAAGAGGAGATGGGTGAACTTCTGAGCCTGCTCAGATCCGCTGATTCTAGAAACACGTCTCTGACGCTTGCCCAAACCCCGCGGCATCACACGGGGCGTCGGCATCGCTCACCGGCACACAGCCCGGCCGGACTAGCGGTATTTCCAGTATTTCTGCCTAAGAGCAACCCAAAGGGTCGATTTTCAATACTGACTGAGCAGAAACTAGAGAAGCCTCTGTCCCAACTCTTCAAAAACAATTAACTCTTAACGCTCAGTTCCAGACAATCTCAGGCGTACCGAGTATTTGGGACTCCGTAAAAAGTCTACATTCTCGTGTTCCGAGGTCTCTGATACACACCCCTAAGTGTATAAAACAGTAAGCAACTAAACACGAAGACTTTGGGTCACTCCTTTTTAAAGGGAAAGATATGAAAACAAAGAAACTGGTTGTGCAAACAAAAGAATAATGATATTTTAAAATATTTAGTATAGTTTACTCATTATTGAAAGAGTCAAGGGGTGCCTGGGTGGCTCAGTCGGTAATGACTTCGGCTCAGGTCATGATCTCATGGATCATGGGTTTGAGTCCCGTGTCAGGCTCTGTGCTGACAGCTCAGAGCCTGGAACCTGCCTCAGATTCTGTGTCTCCCTCTCCCTCTGCCTCTCTCCTATGTTCTCTCTCAGTCTCTCTCAAAAATAAATGTTTTTCTAAAAAGTGAAAAAAAAATTTTGTATCTTTTGACTCTCAGCTCAGACTCTCTGGAGCCTCTAATGATGAGCCCGCCACCCGCCTCCTACCTGGGTGCTCCCCGCCCCGCCACAGGAGTCATCTGCCCAGCTGTCTCTGTCTCAGTTCTCACTGGGCCTGGCCATACTTCCAGCTGGCCAGACCCCTGCAGACCAGCTTCCCTGGACCGTGTGCCCCCAGCCTTCAGCCTTCTCCCGGCTTCCAGAAGCTCTTGGCCAAGGTCTCCGTGCAGGGAGACCGTCTGCGGTCCACCACGGGCGGGCTTTGCTTCCCGGGACAGTCAGGGTCCTGTGCAGCACGTATCCGTCAGCGGGGCTGCTGATCCGTGACTAGCCCTCCCCCTGTCCTAGGGGCGCTGTGAGAGCAAGCGGTGGCCGGCCCTGCACACGATTGTCATCCGGCAAAGTGCTCACAACATGGAGGTGCTCAAAGAGTTTATGGCCAAACTGGAGATGAACTCCACCACCATGTAGACAGGACTGACGGACACCTGGGGGTTCCATCTGCCCAGAAACAGAACGCTTTTCAGCAACATGCAATAGAGCCTCCTCACACATTTGTTCAGAGAGGGAGGGAGGAAGGAGGGAGGGAGGATGGAAGGATGAGAGGGAGGAAGGGGGGAGAGAGGAAGGAAGGGCTAGGTCCACAGGGGACCTAGTTTGAAAACTCAGGTCCTGAATCTTCGGGACGCCCATGACCATGTACCCACAGGGACCGGGTGGCCTGTTCTTGCTTCTCGTGTTTTCTTACTCCAGCACGAGGCGTCAGATCAGAGCCCTTGCGATACTAGCTACGACTGTGTAGGCAAGTCCAGACGCGAGCGGGCTTCCCCAGGCTTCCCCAGGCGTCTCGGTGTGCTGGTGCGCGTCACACGTCCTGGTGCCGTCACACGTGCCGCACGTGTGTGCGTGTGCCCCTCACGGCTGCCCGTAAAGAGGCAGTACACGTGGAGAACCTCCGAAGACCCCACGTTTTAAAGATAAGCATCTTTTCTGAGCATGAAGGAACCGTGTGGTGAAACTTCATGGGCCTCCCACAGCGCCCATGTCTGAACAGGCCGTTCATCCCGCTAAATGCGGGACCCATGGCACCACTTGGACCACGAATTCACTGACTTGTATCAAACATCCACACGACAGTCGATTTTCTTTTCTTATTCATCCTAGGACGTGTGAAGTACAACCACACACTGTACAGCTGGAAGGGACACTGAGAGCAGTGTCTGGAGACGGTGCGGTGGGCGGTGGACGCTGTCCTGGCTCACTGGCCCCACCCCCGCCTGCCCCTCCCGCCGGGCCGTGCAGCCCACCCACGGGGCTGTCTCGCTCCCTGCAGATTTCCAGGGACTTATAGATGAGGCAAAAAGGGGACACCTTGTGAGTCTAAAATGTGCAAATAAATCAAAGTACATTCCTAATATAATAGCCACTCTTATGATCTTTATCTGATAACATACAAAAACACAAACCACTTTGTTTTTATACTAGATTTGAATGAGACCAAACAAGAGGAAACAGGTTTTTCCAGAGCTAAACTGGCTTATTTGCATATGACTGGGGACAAGGGGTCCCCCTGAACCCCAAGACAATCTAGGGCTGGTGATTACTGCACGGGCACAGTGTACGCTGTGCCCACCGCTGGCTGGAAATGAAATGTAATTCTATTATAGGAAATCCACTTCAAGTAATGGAAGAAACTCATTTTTCCATAAGAAAACATTTGATCGAGAGCTGAGTATTCATCAGGGATGCAGTTGAACTTCAATTCCGAAGCTCTCACCGTATTATTCCGGAGCCTCGCAGCCCCAAGTGGACACGTCCGCTTACAGATCCGGCGGGGGAGTTTGCCAACCACAACGGTGTTAATGGATGGCGCTCGCGGGAAGCCATAAAGGAGCTCAGATGGGTCGCAGCCCAGGTGGGATGGCAACAGCTCGGAAACAGCAACGCCCATCGTGGGAAAGCAGACCCCACGTACCAGCAGGGCGGCCCGTGACGGGAATCCAGGCCAGCAACCGGACGTGTGGGCAGGAGACGGTAAGAAACGGCCCTTGAGCAGGCCGGCCCGAGGACAGGGACCCGGCAGATATCTGGCGAACGCGTCTGGGGACCAGGGCTCCCCCTCACTCTTCCTAAGGGGGCGTGTCCACATCACAAATGACACAATGTGACAAGAGGGATGTTGCGTGGGGGGCACATAGGTGTTCCACGGGACACGGACGGAACCCACGGGACGCACCCAACGTTTCGGTGATGAAACTAGCACTCACTCATCGGCTGCAACGTCAGTCGGAGCAGGCTCTGCTCGTGAGGTGACGCCACGGGACGACCAGTCAGACGGTCCAACTCGCCGCGACACACCCGATGAGTGAAAGCTGGGAGATGCTTTACTAATCGCTGTGAGCGCAGCTCCCTTACAGGCCCGCCTCTCGAACCCTACGGCAGGCGTCCCGTCTCCGCCCGCCGGGAAGCCCCCGGGGCCTGATGTCGCCCCGGCCGCTCATGAGGCGCAGTGGGGGCGGGCGGTCGGGAGCCCCAGGGTCTCTCCACAGACACCTCGAGCCCTGCACCCTCGGGCCTGGCACCCCTTCTGTCTCAGTGCAGGATGACCCCGGGGCACCTGTGTCCTCACTGTATGGCGGTCAGATGAGCTGTGGCAGACCTCGAAGACGGAGGGACCCGGAGACCCCGTTACTGGTTGTGAATCAGCTAGGGGAAATCAGAGCGGATGCTGTTAAACATCGAGGTCCCTTCTCTCCAAAAAACAGGACGAGAGAAACCGTACTTTCCCTGGCTCTACTTGGGAACATATTTGCTCATTATATGTTCTTTGTTTCAGAAGAAAAAAGTTTCTTATAAAAAAAATAATTCCACACAAAGGAGAGAGAAAAGAACCAGTGTTCTGAGAAAAAGGTGATGTTAATGCTTAACATTGTTGTTAATGGGAGGGGGGGAAATCACTGTTATCAGCGAGTATTACAACATTTACAAAGTATCCAAGAGAAACTCTGTTAAGCTGTGTTCCAAAAGGGGTGGAGGGAGACACAGAGACACAGAGTGAGGTAGAGACACCAAGAGACTGAGGGCAGCACAGGAGAGAAACTACTACTATTTTTTCTTTAGGGAACGAATGAAAGGTAATTTGCAAAGTACTTGAAAGGCTCACTCAAGTTCATGATGATCACTCTTGCAGGCTTCAGTTCAAATATACGACACCTACTATTGTTTTGGCTCAATGTCACAGGGGACCACAGGTGGCTGCCGGGTCCGGCTCCGGGAAGACCGTAAAGCATACACACCTTGCAGAGGAAAGTGCACAGGCTCTGCCTGTCACCCAGCCCATGGGGACAGAAAGCAAACAGAAGAGCACCACCGCATGAGATTTATAGTAACGGAACTCACTGCTCGCTAACTTTTATGTCAGGCTCTGGAACACAAAACACAGCTCTGATTGAAACTTATAAACGCAGGTTAACGGAGACGCCCTTTGGTATACAGTTCACTGAACTGTCAAAAGCATTTGTTCACAGATTTCGGGTCAATACGTCTTTCCTGTTGGCCAGTTTGGACAGAAAAGACTCAAATCCACCTGGAACCCGACCCCACCCAGTCTGCGCGACAGAGCCAGGGACACAGGTGCATGTCCCTGAACCACGAAAATTCCCCAGTGTGCTGAGCGGCTGTCACTCTTGTCCTCAGGCTCCCCCAGTTCAATTCAGAGCCTGACAGATCTTCGCAATCACATGTGAGGCTGCTCAGGGAAATAGAGAAATTCTATTTTCAAGATTGAATTAAACTTAAAAAGAAAGTTTCTCAAAAAGGCGGGGGGGTGGTGCTTCTACCATCTTTTACCCACTAAACACTTGTCACAGAGGATTAGCAGCTTTGGCGAGAGGCAGCAGCCCGCCAGGCGTGTTTTTGAGAGATGAGGAGGACCCCAGAAAGCAGGAAACATGCACGAACACACACACCAGGAGCAAATGTTTCCTACCACACGACTGTGTCAGAAAAGGAGAAAAAGGTTTTTCTTAATTGTAATTTGAATATGCAATTCACTGTGGGACAGGGAGCCGGATCTTTCTGTCGGACCCATCCCTGGCAGGTGGCTGTACAGGCTCCTTCAAACGACCCACCAGTGAGGACCAACCGCGCAGGAAGACACCCAGAATGTACCACATCGTCTGCCGCCCCAGGCTTTCTGTTGCCCTGGCCACGGAATCCGATCCCTGACCTGAGAGGAGAGACCAGAACGGATCATCTTTGTCATCAGAACTTCTGATTCAGCGTCTCATACCCCTTCTCTTGCTGGAGAAGCACGAACATGCGTTATTTTCTGAACACATGTGTGCGGAAAGAGCAGGGAGGTCGGTTTCAGAACGCCTGGGGAGGCGAGGGTCACTACCAGGCGGCTCCCTCTCCTCACCCCTGGGAGCAGAGAAGCCGGGCTGCCACGGCTTACAGGAAGGGGCTGGCATTTGGTCCTCAGCGAACACGCTCGTGGGTGGAAGGGACGCATGAGCTCCTCTGCTGCCCCACTGTGTTCTTCTCTCCGAGAACTGAAAGTCCAGGATCAAAGGCAATGACCCCTACTGCCGGGCACCTCTGGCACGTGACAACAGCAGCGGCGGGGCACCTGCGATGGGAGCGGCTGTGTGTCCGGCTCAAAGCTGACCCCGGGGAGTCAGCCGCTGGCCCTGTGCTGGGTGTCACTTTGAAAACGGAGCGTTCTGCCCCTAGCAGATCAGGCCTGGATTGTCACACAATTCTGCGCAACCCACCAACACTCGGCAGCCATGAGCAGGTTCTGATGACACCCCCCTCGGCCGCAGGGGCCAGCAGGAAGGGAAGACGGCCACCGCGTGGGGTCTGTACGTCCCAGTCCCTGCCGGGCAGAGAGGCCTGGGCAGTGGCCCGGCGGGCAGGGGTGCATGGGACCGTCCTGCAGCTCTCCCTGGCGGGCGGCTGTGTGGCCACTCTGCCGCACGCCGGGGCACCGACCGTCACCCCTCACCCTCGGCGAGCGGACGCTCCGGGCCCCCGGGGAGAACGGCGGGGCCCGGAAGGGGCTGGCCCGGCAGCATCAGGCTCCCGCCGCACGGAGCAGCGGCCGTCGCAGCACTGTCAGCTCCGGGGGCCAGCGGACGGGCCTCCGCGGGGACACGAAGCCGGCGGCACCCGGGGGACAAGGACCCCGCGGCATCGGGAAGCCCCCACACGTACAGTTGCTCAGGCCCCCGGAGGTCCCCGCCGCGTGCCCGGGGACACCACGCCCGGGGACACCACGCCCGAGGCACGTCCCCGGCCCCGCCCCCGCCACGCCGGGACAAGCCGGCTGCTGTCGTGGGAGCTGCGCGGCGCCGACGCCGGCAGACGCCCCACGGCCCCACAGAACCCGCGCATGCGCGGCGCCGACGCCGGCAGACGCCCCACGTCCCCACAGAACCCGCGCATGCGCGGCGCCGACGCCGGCAGACGCCCCACGGCCCCACAGAACCCGCGCATGCGCGGCGCCGACGCCGGCAGATGCCCCACGGCCCCACAGAACCCGCGCATGCACGGCGCCGACGCCGGCAGATGCCCCACGGCCGGACAGAACCCGCGCATGCGCGGCAGAGGCTCCCGCGCCCGCGAACAGCCGCGCCGCCCCTGGGAACACCCGCGGCTGAACCGGGACCTCACGGGACCGGCGCGGCTCGCCGTGCGCCTCTGGGCGCAGCGGAACGCAGACCCAGCCCGCTTTAGTGTGCCGACCCGAATTCCGAGGGCAGAATCACGGCAGTCGTGACGGCACCGACGACCCAGTGTGTGCGGCCGGCCGGCCAGGCGTCTCTCCCGCTCCGGCTGTCGTGGAGTCGGCCTGTCACGTCGTCACCGAGGCGGCGCCCGGGACTCACGCCTCGTACCTGCCTGTGAACAACCAAGCTGCTCACTCGATTCCTCCCAAAATAAAACTCACTGGCGAAATCACGGTCGTTTCAAGGAAGATCTGCGTATCGCGGGAGGCAGCGCCGAGATGAGCTCGCCCAAGGGCGGGCTCCCAGGCCCAGGGCGGAGGCGGCTGCTGTGAAGGACGCCCGGGGGTCCGTGGACTCCGGCCCGCGAGCTGCTCTCGGGGGTCCTGTTCACGGCTTTCAATCCTGCCCCCCTGCGGAAGGGGCAGGAGGGGGTCCCGACCCCTGCGGAAGGAGCAGGAGGGGGTCCCGACCCCTGCGGAAGGAGCAGGAGGGGGTCCCGACCCCTGCGGAAGGAGCAGGAGGGGGTCCCGACCCCTGCGGAAGGGGCAGGAGGGGGTCCCGACCCCTGCGGAAGGAGCAGGAGGGGGTCCCGACCCCTGCGGAAGGAGCAGGAGGGGTCCCGACCCCTGCGGAAGGAGCAGGAGGGGGTCCCGACCCCTGCGGAAGGGACAGGAGGGGGTCCCGACCCCTGCGGAAGGGGCAGGAGGGGGTACCGACCCCTGCGGAAGGGCAGGAGGGGGTCCCGACGCCTGCGGAAGGAGCAGGAGGGGGTCCCGATGCCTGCGGAAGGGCAGGAGCGGGTTCTGACCCCTGAGGAAGGGGCAGGAAGTGTCCCACCCTCCTGAGGAAGGTACTGGAAGCATCCTGTTCTGAGGAAGGCCCAGAAGCACTGGCTCCGTTTGCTTCCATCTGCACAATTCCATGTTTTCCTGACACTGCTTCTGGATTATAATGAAGCCATTTGTCCCAGGCAGGAGTTTTGCCCTGAAATGAATTATGCTTCTGTTGACAGCCGAACGGGCACCATGAGCCAGCAGGGCCCTCTCACTGCGCCCAGACGGCTGTGGAAGAGCCTGGACTGAGAAGAATAAAGCAGACCCCCAGGCCTCACCCCACCCCGATGAAGACCCACCCCCCAGCCAGGGACCCAGGTCTGCAGGGCGCACAGTCCACTTAGGTGGAGCCGCTCCTCAGAACCCACAGCCCTCGCACGTGTCAGGGATGCGTCTTAGGGAGTGGTTTAAGGTCCACCCAATTGCAGTTGGGGTCCTTGCCCCAACACCCCCTCCTACAGCGAAGCCTTAACGCTGAGGGCTGAGAGACAGCACGGAGGTCAAAGCCACTGAAGATAAAATTAACCCATGATCCTTTTCAACATGTATCAAGATTAGGGAATATGCTTTATAATTTCATTGGGTCTATTCCATCTGAAAAAGGATATGTATTCATTAACCTTGATTTTAAAATGTTTTTTTTTCCCATGTTTACATTCTTGATATTTATGTCTGCTTTTCTCAAAAACTGAAAATTGAACTGAACAAACCCTACTCACAAGGGTGACCTAGAAGGTCACGCGCTGACGCGGCGCTGAGGGGCTCAGGTGCTGACCGTGCACACCTGCCCTCCTGCAGGTGACCCGCCTGGGACACCGTGCACGAGGTGCCTCTGGCCCCGCTCGACGCCCTGCCCTCACTCTGGCCGCCTCGCCAGGGGGGTCACGAAGCCCCGGGGTCCAAGCCCATCCTACATGGACTCCGTCCAGAATGCCAGGTCCTGATTTCACTCCTGCCTACTCAGCTCATGCGTTTATTGTTGGTTCCTGCCACCTTGTGCATTACAGGCCCGCCTTTATTCTCTCTGGGTCCGACAGTTGATAATCTGTTTTATTCCATGTTCCCAATCCTGAACTTCAGAGCTCTTGGTGGAGACCCTGCACCCTAACATCTCGGGAGAGGCATCCCCACATTGCAGGATGTTTTCATGTATCTGCTCAAGAGTGTGTGGACGGCTCCTGCCCTGGGAACCTTCCTTCAGCACCATGCTGCTGCCCGGCTTCGCTCACAGGCCTGCTTCAAGAGAACAGGTCAAAGAGATGATGCCGGGCTTTCTGAAATCTCTTCTTGATGATGGGCATCAAGAAGGTAAAATGGTGGTGCTGAAATTTCAAAACCCCATAAAACCTTTTAGATTCTGCAGGAAAGCTCCGGGTTTATTTGAGGACTATACAGCAGGTTTATATTTCAGCTTTCCTTTGGCAAAAGAAATCCTGGCATTTCCCTTTTGCATAATAAGCCAAAAGTTATTGGCTGCTGATGGGGTATGCTTTGGTTTCTGTGTCTTCCCATCAGCCGTATTTAGATTCAACTAATTTTTATTCAGTTCCTAGCATGTCCCAGATATTTATTGGATATTTTCAAATACACCGTCTGCCCCATTTGCACTGCGGATAAGGTAACTGAAGAAATAAGGAAGCATTCAGAGCCTTCTGTATGGCGCACAACCCCAAGATTGTAGAATTTAACTCAAACCCAGGCTTTCGAACTCCCAAGTTTGCCTCATCCCCAGCCCTCCAGACGCCCGTTAGGATGCTGTTGATTCACAGGAACCAAGAGAGTCGGTGGGACGTGCCATGAAGCTACAAGGGGACTGAGGAGCAATCACCCTGCAAAACGGCGGCGGATGCCCCTACGCACCGCCCATCACGCACTCTGCGTGCAAGCCCGTGATGCTGCTGGCCGGCTGCCCCGCCGTGCGGCGTCAGGGACTGCAGAAAACATGGCCGTGCACCTGCAGGCTCAGATGACCCGAAGGTTTTCCCCGTCTCTCCAGCTGAGGCCAAGGCTGGTGTCCATCGTGGACATGTATCCCATCCGGGCACCACAAAGCCTGAGCAGGACTCCAGCCTCCAGCACTTCCAAGAGCCCTGCACAGTCCTGCCACCTCCCCTCTGGGGAGGCTGATGACCACGGGGTGCCATCCACACGATGGCTCCCTGATACTAAGACCACAGGTGATACTCCCCGGGGTCTCTTCCGGGACGTCTGACCCATCGCACCCCTCTGAGCAAAGGAAATGTTGAACACAGCACAGACAGCGTAGATTAGGGGACCACAGATGTGACCAGAAAAGGACCCAGGTCAGATCCCTTTGAACAGAACAGGAACAGCATAGGTTTTAGTCATAAAATCTCAAAACCACCAGAGTGACCACTGCCTTGAATTCCTGTATGAGGAGCCCAAGCCCGATTAAATGCGGCCAGTGGTCTCTCCTGGGGGTCTCTGCGCAGCACCTCTATCTCAGAGCAGCTCTTGCATTTCCTTACTTATTTGGATTCTGTCACTGCCCCCAAGGAGGATTCCTAAGGCCTCCCTGTACTGGTAGCATTTTACAGTTTCCAATGCCTCCTGCAGGCTTTGGTGCCGGTTCTCTGCACACGCACCTGACTTAACCCTCACCACGAGCCCCCGGGGAGGACCCCGGTCCATGGGGACGCTGCTGCAAAGTGCCACGGGCCAGGTGGCTCACAAAAGAAACGTGTTTCTAGCAGTTCTCAGGGCTAGAGGTCATGGGGTGAGACCCTCTTATAGGTGGAGGACTCTGGCTGTGTCCTCACATGGGGGAGGGACTGGGGCTTGGCCGGGGTCTCTTCTCTAAGGACACTGATCCCATCCCGGGGGCCCCACCCTCACGGCTTCATCTTCCCCCCAAATCCCCGCTCCTGACACCATCACATGAAGGGGGCTCTTGCTCACAAATTCATCTCCCCCCAAAGTCTCCCTCCTGACACCATGACATGGGAATTTAAGGTTTTTTTAATGCATTTTGAGGAAGCACAAATGTTTAGTCTGTTACAGGGAGTTACTATTATCAGAAAAATCAGGTCGCCCAGAGGTTAAGAAACTTGCTCAAGGTCGCATGGCAAGGAAATAGAGGCAGGATTCAAACCCAGGTAGCCTGGCTCCAGGATCCATGCCCTTCCCTCTCCCCCATGCTGTTCCTCCACAGAACGGAGAGAAATTCTTTGCAATATTGTTCTGGTGAAGCAAATGGGAACTGGGACAGACACTGTGCCAAATCCATCCATGTTTTCTTTATGCTTAAATTATTTTGCACAATTGAGTCACTTCTGCGTTCTGAGCCGTTGTCACGGACAGGTGCGGGGACCTGTGAGGTGTGGCAAGATGGAAAGGTATGGGCGCTCATTCTGAATGAACTGAGCTTCACTCAAGGGGCTTCCGTTCCAGAAGGGGTGGCCCTGTGGTGTACAGACACACGCGCCAGGACCGTGGTCCAGAAGCTGGCTCGCTGGCGGTGGGACAGGTGCACTCGGTGAGGTCCTTCTCAGCCAGCAGAGCCAGCACGGCTGGCCTGCCAGTGCCGGAGCCAGCTGCCCGGCCACCTGCACAGCGGCCGAGCCACAGGCACCAGGGAGGCGCCCCGGAGACCAGGAGGGGGTGTGTGCACCCATCCCGGCCTCAGACGGCAGGACGAGAGCTTGTGGGTCGTCACAGCTCAGGGCAGCCACCGGAAGAGGAAGAGTGAAAGGTACAACAAATAAGCCAAATGCCCAGGAAGGTTCCTGCAGAACCATCCGCGGAGTTCAGCCGAGAGTCCCCCTGGAACACTGGAAGTGCGTGTCTGCCATTGTGTGGACTTGTCCCTATTTCCCCCTAATTCTAGGGCCACCAGGGCCGCCGGCCCGCCTGGGCATCAAGTGAAGACTCTTTTCAGACATGTGCTCACTCGAAATGTCACCATCAGTTACAAAACCTTGTCATAGCAAGTAGGAAAGACCACTCAAAGGGTACTTATGACTTGGAAATGCTTAACTTTTGGGAAAACTCACTGTACTAGCTTCTTCCCGAACTAGTAAGCAGCCAGAAAACTGCACCATGTCCTCGGGTTTGGGGCCCACCCAGCGGAGCGCCTCCAGACACAGATGCAACGAACGGACCGAACATTTCAGCAAAGTCATCTCCCGAAAGCTCTTCAGTCCCTTCTTCCTGCCCGCGATCCTGACTCTGCACGATGTCCACAGCCGTCATGTTGTCATAAAATACACATAACAGAAAACCTACCACCGTAACCACTTGGCGGCGGACGGCTCCGGGGCAGCCATTACGTCAGACTGTCCGCCACCGTCCATCCAGAGAGCTCAACTTGCAAGACCAGCGCTCTGTCCCCAGTAAACCCCCAGCCCAGCCGTTCTCTGTCTCTGCAGATGTGCCTCCTCCAGGGGTCGCCACACGGTGCCTCTTGTTCTGTGTCGGCTGATTTCCTCGGCACAATGTCCTCGAGGTTCAGCGCTGTTGCAGCAAGTGTCGGATTTCCTTCCTTTCCGGGGCTGGATGCTGTCCCGCTGAGAGTATATACACATTGTGGTGTCCATCCACGCCAGCGAGCACAGGCGGCTCCAGCGCCGCAGCTCCAGCGCACCGCGTGGCCGTGAGCGTGGGTGTGACGGACACCCTTCACACAAGTGCAAAGGCAGGCCTGATGTTAGGGCTGTTTCTTCACAACAGGGCAATAAAAAGGCCACAAAAATCCAGCTGGGCTTTGTGGCCATCTTCAGAAAACTCCAGAGAAGCCACGATGCCCTCCACGCTCACCCTGTCGAGGGGTCACCTCGGGAAGAGCAGAGCGGAGCGCCAGCCCTGTGGGCGACAGCCCAGGTCCTGGGCCTCACGGGAGCTGCGGCGGGTCATCCCGCAGGTGGGCACGTGGCTCTGGCCCTTCGGGAAGGCGGAGTCGGGTCAGAGAGCTTCTCTCCAAGCCTGGTGAGGGGACGAAGCTGTACCAGAGGCGTTGGGGGGAGGGGAGCGGGGTTCTTGGCACAATTAAAGCAAAAAATTGCAAACAGCACATGTGACTGGAGAAGGTGGCCTCTCTGGGAAGGACAAGGGAGAGCGAGCGCCCATCAGAGACCGTGTCCTGCAGAAAGTTCGCGGGACAGCAGACCCGCCAATCGGCGGCCCTGGCAATCCCAGCTCCGGTCCCCTCTTTAAACCGGGGGCCCGTGAGAGTCTCCACACCACAGGCACGCTGACGGTCCCTGCGCAGGGCCACGGCTTTGCCAACCCCAGCTCAGACGCGGCCCACACAGGATGACAGGCTGATGCCTCCGGGCTGCCGATACCCTTGCTGAGCTCCGCCCAAGTGGGCACGTGTGCCAGGCTGCCCCATCCGACGGGATCTCAGCCACAGCAAGGACACCTGCCACAGCACCTGGATGCCCATGGGGCACATGTCCCCAAGCTCTGACCCTCTTCCTGACCTTCAATGAAAGCAGCCGTTGGCCCAGGGCCCGCTCTGCGCCAGGCGCCGTGACAGGCACCCTCACCGATGGCCCTGCAGTTAGTGACTGTCTCCATTCAGACCACAAAACGGAGCCAAAGCCACAGAACCAGCAAGCCGCTCCCTGTCTCTGTGCTTTAAAAATACCGCAAGCTTTTATTTTTGAAGCATGTGTGATAGTTCCCCAAGCTGAACACTTTATTAGGAAGGAAAATCCATTTTCGGGTGCATTTAGCTCTGCATTCTGGATGCACTGAACAGATCTGGTTTGGTCACTGTTCTGCCCAGCAGCCAGGACCCCTCCCTGAAGAAAGGACGTTGAGGAACACGTGCTCCGGGACCCTCGGCAGCTTGTTCCCCGTGGGGTCCACGTGGCTGGGTTCTCCTTGTAAAGCTTCCCCTGAATGTGGCCCCGACAAATGACGATGGACCGTGTGCTGCAGTGACCCCCTCCAGGACAGGCGCACCTGCAGACAGGTGTGTTCTCACCCCACGTGCCCTCGCCTGCCAGCCCAGCTCCCTCTGCGTCTGCTAAACAAACCACAAAACGTGAGTGTGTCAACGTGCAAGATGACCTTCTGCGCACAAGATTCCTGGAAGACCCGAGAGCGAGAGGGAGGGCACCACGGACGTGTCTGTCCCATGGCCTCCGCGGTCGACCCAGAGGACACCCGCAGGGCACTGGTGACTGCAAATTCACTGATGGGTTAGGAATGCCGGGCGCATTTTTATGTATTAGCTACTTTGACTTCAGAGAATGATCTGATTTCTAGGTTATTTACAATTAAGTCTTATTCTCTGTCTAGAGAAAAAGAAAACTCTCTCAGTCTCATCAAGAGAGTCACCTTCTGGAACCAGGCAGGATGGAGTGGTCCCCACACAGCCACCGCGGGTGCAGTGACAGGGCCCTCCTCCCTGCGCACGAGCTGGGGAACCGCCGGGAGTCACAGATGACAGCCCTGAGCCGGGGACAACAGAGCGAGCCGGGGCCTCCAGGGCAGATCTGGATGCGCACAGCTCCCAGGCTGGGCTGCTCAGGGTGGCGCTGAGGCGCGGCCCACTGGCAGGGCGAGGACATGCAGGCCCGGGGGTCTGGGTTCCAGTGGGAACATGGTGGGGGCCCCCGCCCAGGCACCCTGCGGAAGCATCGCTAGATGGAGTCCGCGCTCCTGACACGCTCTCACAATGGTACCAGCCCCGAGTGTGCGGAACTCAGCTTGAAGTGTCACCAAGGCGCCCGGTGAACAAACAGTTCTGTT
The DNA here is from genome assembly GCA_004023785.1 of Mungos mungo. Lineage (NCBI taxonomy): Eukaryota > Metazoa > Chordata > Mammalia > Carnivora > Herpestidae > Mungos > Mungos mungo. Next base: position 21,299 of record PISW01009401.1, read on the forward strand.
CGTCTCACCGTGTGCCCGCCGGCAGCCCCACGCAGGCGGCGTCCCCTCCTGCTGCGCTCCCCTTGGCCACAACGTGCCCGGAATCAGCCTCCCCCGGCTTCACGGCCCAAGAGGACAGCGGGGCCTTCCCCGGGCTCAGGACACCGCTCACCCTCAGCTCCAGGTCATGACGGGCGGTATCGTTCCCCCGAGGAAGGGCTCCCTCGTGCAGCGTGGCCGACATGGTGAGCGCAGGGGGCGTCTGTCCACCTCAAGACGAAATGTGGGTGGCCCTCCTGTGCGCCCGCAGCCCCGTCACCGTGGCGTCAGCCACACCTGGGACCTCCGCTCCCGCTCTCCCCAGCGAGCCAGCAGCGGGGACTCCCTCTCCGCCAAGGAGGGAGCCCTCCCTGGTCCTCGGAGGTCCTGCGACGCAGGAGGCACTAGACGTCCCTCTCACTCTCGCCAGCCAGCGAGGGACGCAACCTAATTAAGGGTCATTAATCCAGCAGCAGGCACCACCAGTCAGAGGCCGCCTCCCCAGCAAGCCCGGTCTGCACGGCAGCAAGACAACGTGGAAGGAGATGGCACGGCGGGCATCGGGATCAGTGTTTCCTGAACCCCATGCCAGCAGTGCGGCCCCTCAGCACTGGGCCTTTGTGAGCCACAGAGCTCTGCCAAGTGGCCCAGGTGCGATGCCCTCCGGGGGTCCAGACGGTTCTCCAACCGGGTGTGCAGAGGCTCAGCCAGACCAGAGCACGCAGACCCCTCAGGGCCAACTAAACGATGGCTCCGGTCCCGCCGAGGTGCTCCTGCTTCCACACACACCACGAGCCCCCGTGGCCCCGGGGACCACGTGACTCAGCCCAGCCCGCTCCTGGACGGGGCCCAACGTCGACCACTCGGTTCCACGCCCAGGGCGAAAACCTGCCCTTTCATCCACCAACGAGGCCGACTGCCTGACAGCGGCTGCAGGTGCTGTGACCTTGCTCTTGTGGTTTTGTTGGTGATTCTTCCTGTGCTCCTATCCTGGCTTGGGCTCCGTCCACCCGTCTACACCCCTAACAGTCCTCTCTGTGGATGAGGGGGCGGTGAGGCTCCAGGGGCCGGGGGACTGCCTGCCTTCCCGGGCCTCAGCTTTAGGAAGGAGGCTTCGGGATTCGAAGGCTTCAGAATTATAACATGAAATGGCATCTCTCAGAGCACATGGTTCTGGATTTCCAGATAATGTCAGGATCTCACAGGAAGCGCACGTTTCTGTGCAGACCCTGCAGGAGGACTTAGGTCTAGAAGATTCAAAACCAACAAAACTTTCAAATAATACAGTATTAAGAGAAATGACTCACTGTCTCTGAAATTATCCTTACGGCTCATGTTGTAATTCCAGAGACTTCATTTCCCTTCCCTGGTTTCATGGATCACACGCCAATCACACTGACCTAAGACGGACGGGCATCTGTTTCAACATGTGTGGAGTTACCAAACATGTGGTTGTATAATAGACATGATTTTAGAACATGACTTCATATACAATACATATCTATAATTAAATATAATATATACACATTGTTTTCTCTTTTCTCAAGTTTTTTGAGAATTCAATGTTCCTCAGTCATGTGATACATGCTGGCTAGTTTTGTTGGTTTAGTTTTGCTCCTGAACATTGTGTGTGTGTGTGTGTGTGTGTGTGTGTGTTACAGTGTACATAAAATTTGCCAAGTGAAGCCATGTTTGGGCTACGGTTTAGCGGCATTACGTGCTTTCACAGCATCGTGAGATCACCCCCACCATCCACCTCCACTTTTCCATCTTCCCAAACTGAACCTCTGTCCCTCTTGGCCACGGGCCTCGCCCCCGTGCCAGCCCTAGTGCCTGTCCCGGTGTCTCCGTCCTGTCTCGGGGGACGCGCCTGCGCCCGGGACTGCCCGTGAGTGGACCCAGGCGGTCCTGCCCTTCCCTGGCCTGGCTGTGCTCAGCGGGTTTATCTCACTCCCCGCAGCGCCCTCGCGGCCCGCATGTGACTGCAGGTGTCAGAACCCCCGTCCTTGTACAGGCTGAGTAACGTTCCGTGCGTCAAGACCGGCTTTTAATGCCGTCCCATAGACGCTGATGTGCCGTTTTCTTTCCCAATAAAAGAGAAAGCACCTTTGGCAAAGCACCAACATTAAATGTTTAGTAAAAACCCTTCAGAGGAGCTTTAAGAGGCGGCAGAGTGGTCAGGGTTCACCCTCGGGATTTCCCGACAACGGAAGAGTGGCGCATTCGCGTGTTCAGCACACACAGGTGCGCAACCTGCCAAGACAAGGCAGCTCCCTTGGTCCCTGGCCTGGGACCTTCTGCGCCCAGCAGCCCCGCGGCCTGCCCCTCACGCTCATCAGCTCGCCGGCGCCTGCATCCTGCGGCAATCCTGGGCCCGGGGGCCCGAGCGACAGCCGCGTCTGCGCCCGCCCTCAGGAGGCGGTGCGCCGGCAGACACCCGGGAGCGCCAGTGACACCCACGGGCCGAGCCGGAGCAGAACGCCGCCCCCGCACCGGCGCCACCGCCGACGGCGCAGGGAGGAGAAAACGCCGTTTTGTGTTGTCGTTTTAAAGCAAAGTTCACAGGGACAGCTGTGAAGCGATGGAAGCATTTTGGTTAAAATGGGCTCCTTTAGAAACTTTTCTATACTATTGCCTGAGAACTTCGAATCCATTTTTCACATTGAGTCTGTCTCTGCAGAGCATGTAGTTCCTCAGATGCACGGCTTTGTGGCCTCTCTCCTGCTTAGTCACGCACACGCGGAGGACAAGGCCGTGGGAGCCAAACCTGCACACCTTCCTCCACAGGCACACGCCTGTCAACGGGGATGTCGGAGCGCTCCCTCCGGAACGTGCCCTCTGACTGCGCGGCACCTCTGTTTCCTCGTATGACAGGGCAAAAGAAATACATTTTTATTGAAATAAGGGCCTTGAATGCAAGTTGATGCATATTAGAAAGAAATTATCGAAGTCTAAGTGAATTACCTCCAGAACGCCAGAGCCTGGGTCACGGTACTCGGCCTGCAGGGCTCCACGTGCTGTGTGCACTAGTCCTCAAGCTCTGGGTGTCGGGCCACCTTTGCGCTCCGCACCCCTGCCGCATGCCTCCACGCCTCACACAGAAGCATTTCAACAACCTATTCCTTCCTATCCTTCTGGCGTCCCTGGTGAAGGGACAGAGGAGGCGCCACTGTGGGCGCAGGCCAGTGTGGACTGTGAGCTGCTGCCTGACGCCATCTCCAGCGTAATGCTCGGCACGCGGCGGGCGCTCCCAAGTAGACCCGGCTCCAGAAATGACCAAACACCCCACGCTGCACACTGGGAGCTCTGCACAACCCACAAAGCACTCCTTGTTTTCTTTTTATTGTTGTGAACTTTTTCAAGCTGCTAACAGAACATACGACTTCCCAGAAGCACTCTGGGAGAATTTCACAGCAGCTACTACAAGGTCTAAAAAGCAAGAACGAATCCGGTGAAAATCCCAAGGCACACAAGAGCTTGAGAAAGCTACCACCAGGGGTGTCAGCGGCGCCGAGAACTTATTTTTTTAAGTTTTTGCCTTCAAAGACTCTCTTTTAAATGTCATCCTAGTAGTATTGTCTACGATGCCCATTAGCCCCAGAGGAACTGCTCATGAAGCGTCCCCCCTCCCAAGTGACCAGCTGTTAAAACGTATCCCTCCCAAGTGACCAGCTGTTAAAACGTATCCCTCCCAAGTGACCAGCTGTTAAAACGTATCCCTCCCACCTACGAGGCGCCCCCGAGCACATCTAGCAAACACCAAGCCACGGAAATCACGCTTACGATTTCTACAACGTCCAGAGCGAGAGCAAAAGAAAAGCCCGGGTGCACGGCCTGGAGGCAGGTCAGGTCGGGGGCATGGGGGCTGTCTCTGGGCGCGGGGACACTCCTCCGCAAGGGCCCGCACACGCCTGCCACCCTGCCAGGCTGCTCTGTGCCTTGGCAAATATTCTCAAGTCTGTCCACGAGGGCGTGCCCTTCCATGAAGGCCGGGTGAGCCAGAGGCACACCCTGCGGGTCCCCGGTGTCCCAGACGTCCAGCTGCAGCTGGAGCCGCAGGAGACCGCACCGGCGTCTAGTCCCCGTTTCACATCTGAAGTTACTCGCTTCCAATTTAGTTTTCCAAATCTTAGAATGTTTTTGGAAACAAATTGGTGTGTGTAAGTTTCCCTGAAGCATTGGGCTAGTCTCCAGGGCCTATGAGTCCTAGGGAGGGAGGAGCACCTAGAATGTTCCAGGTGGTGTCAGTTTAAAAGAGAGCCAGACCTATGTTCCAACGTGAGCGTAAGTCACCGAGGGATCTCCAGGCGGAAACAGTGAGAGCAGCACAACAGGAGGCAGGAGTGCGGGAGGCCAAGCGGCTGGGCCTCTACTGAGAGCTCAGCCCCTCCGCCGACCACGGAAAGAGCGTGGCAGCAGACACCCGCTCAGGGCCCCGGCTCGCTGTGGGCACAGCGCGGGCTTTGCTGTGCCAGGAGGTTCTCCAAGACACGCCGAGGGGGTGTTTCTGCTCCACCTTTGGTGCCGTGTGACACGGCGACTCCCCGAGCTCCTGACAACAGGCATGACCCAGAACATGCCGGAAACACGGGCTCTGTGGAGCCGTGACCCAACGTCCAGGGAGGAAGTCTGAGTCGACAATCCTTTAATCTTGTAATAAGTGTCCCAGGAGTTTCTTACGATACGCGTTCGGGGAATAAGCAGTCTGCTCGTTTGGAGGCAGCCAGGGAAAGCGGCCGGGACGCAGAGTGCGCAGCGTGCCCAGCGCCGGCCAAGCCCAGCGCCCGCCGCGCCTTCTGCGTCTTGGGGGGAAGAGTCAGGGTGACATCATCTCCAAACAAGCCTGTTTTCAAAGGGAAATGTGTCGGGTGTCAGGGCGCCTATGGGGCTCAGTCGGTTAAATGTCCAACTCTTGATTTTGGGTCAGGCCATGATCTCACAGTTCGTGGGCTCGAGCCCCACGTCAGGCTCTGTGCTGACAGCTAGCTCAGAGCCAGGAGCCTGCTTGGGGTTCTGTGTCTCCTTCTCTCACTGCCCCTCTCCTGCGTGCAGTATCTGTCTGTCTCTCTCATTCTCTCTGTTTCTCTGTCAAAAATAAACAAACATGTATTTTTGTTTCGTGAAGCATTTTCATTTAACATCCAGATCTTGATTCCTAAAAATCAAACTTTTCTTCTTCAAAATACGCAACGCTCTCTGGAGTCACCAAGCACCCCTGGAGTCAAGTGCACCGGGAGCAAACTCCCGAGAAAGGGAGCAAATATTTGTTCTACAGACACTGCTTGGACGTCTCATGCTTAACGCCCACACAGAACAATGAATTAACTCTTATTAATGGATGTGATTGCTCTATTACCCTCTTGCTCTGGGTTTTAGAATCATAAGTTTGTTTTTAATATTGAAAGAGGAAAGAACATGTAAGAACGCAGGCCGTGAGCTTTCTTCCCCAGCGCAGGATGCTCCGCCCGGACACTCGACTCGGGGGGGCAGAGGCACCGACCTCAGCGTGCTGGGTGCGGCCACACGGCGTGTTCTCAGACTCTGACCTCCACAGCTGATTCACAGGGGGCCTAAAATCTAAGCATGTGAGACTCCCAGGAGGAAGTGGCCAGGAAACAAGCCCCAGACTGCTTTCTCTTCAGGAACCCCAGAGCCCTGACAGACGGCCCGGCAGATTCCCGACCATGGGGGGCACGTGTGAGCTGGGGGGGGGGGCCTGCTCTTAGACCTAGGCCAGGGGTCAGCGAGTCCAGACAGACGGCCAGGGCAGAAGGACATGTGTGTCCTCCCCTCCACACAGCGGCTCTGGTAAGATGGCTCTTCCTACAATTGCTCCAACCATCATGGCTTCCATTCCTGCGCTTCTGTGCCTGTTGTCTATGAAACACCGAGAAAAGGAGAGAAGAAAGCCCCTCTCTCTCCTGAATGCGTGCCAAGGTCACTGCTCTAGATGGGACGTCTGTGCCCCCACATCTGTCTGCTGGACCCTAATCCCCAGTGGGATGGTGTCGGGAGGGGGTCCCTAGGGAGAAGATGAGGTCACGAGGTGGAGGCCCGTGAACGGGGTCAGTGTCCTTGTACCGGGGCCCCCCCACCAGGAGGGTCTCACCAGATCACACCCCCGCAGGCATCTGATTTTCCACCTGCAGCCCCCAGAGCTGAGAGAAGAAAATGTCCGGGTGGATAAGTCCCAGGCCCCGGGGGTCCTGCCAGCGTCCCCAAGGGACCAGGACAGCAGTCTGCAGATCCGTCCTCACAAGGTGGCTGCAGAGCGGGGCTGACCGGCCCCGCCACGTCCCAGGGGGACAGACATTCTTTCCTCCTGCGCCTCGACGGTCAGCTCCTCCCACATAGGACAGAGCGCTCACAGGAGCACCAGGAGCAGGAACACTGGAGGGGCCGGGAAATGTGGCGAGCCGGTGCCGTGGAGGCTTGCTGTCACCTTCTCGTCCTAAGATGACCGCGAGGGGGGCGCGGGGCCCCGCTCGGGAGTGCACGTGCAGATGGGGCGCCCGCCACCGTGTGCTCACCCCGCGCTCCAGGAACGCACGCCGGCGCGCTGGACAGAGCCCTCCAGGAGCCTCTGTCACGGGCCAGGGCGCCAGGCCACAGCGCGGGCTGTCGCCATGGAAACCAGCCCTGTCGGAGGACGGGATGTCGGCAAAGGACTGAAAAATGTAAGCCTCAGCAGAAAACAGAGAAAAACACTTGAAGGAGGTTTTCTTTTCTTTCTTTTTTTTTTTTTTTTAACCCAGAAAAACACATTTATTCACTCTCTGTCCTGGAAGAGTCTGGTTTCACCATAACCGAGTCACAGTGGCCCCACCTACAGCCTCCAAACGCTGCCGGGGCTGCGAGGAGCTCCGCGTAGGCCCAGCGAGGCGGCCTGGAGGCCTGCAGCTGCTCAAGCCGCGCTCGCCCCGCCGGACCGGGGCTGCTCTGGAGCAGAGGCCTGCCCACGGGGCCATCTCCCCACGCGGGCAGCACGTCCACGGGGCCCCGTCCAGGCAGGCGCGCGCCAAACCCAGAGCCCGTGCCGCCCACGGCGGGGCCCCGGGACGCAGACGCCCCGCTCTGCAAGGGGGTGCGAGGGCCTCGTCCGCGCGGCTCGCGTGATGAGGCTGGCCGTGCGTGTCTCCAAGGAAAGCGGACACGCGGAGGCTGGGCCCCTGGCACGGGGTCCACAGGCTACTCTCTGAAGCCACGTGTTCTGTCATCACAGCCGAACAACGAGAAAACAGGCGACGGCGGAGACACCACGGGAGCGCCATGTGCACGTATGAAGACACCCAAGAGGCCGCGGTCTAGGCGGCAGCCACGGTGACCTCTCCTGATCTCTCCCTACCGCTTCCTGCATGCGGACTGCTTGTAACAACTGGATGTCACTCCAGCCAGGAACAGACACAACGCTGCGCCACCCATCCCGACCCCAAATTCAGCCCTACATCTGAGAATCCGTGTTTATTCCAGACAGAGCGCCCACAGGCTGCACCCTAACAGCCCCCCTCCCCACCCGAGCCCTTCTCGGGGTTCCAGTATTTCCAGAGGTGCTGTTTACGGCACCGCGAACAGGCGCGGGCTGACAGCGCAGGGAGCTCCGGCCTCCCCGCTCCCCATGCTGCCCAGGGCCCCAGCCCCGCAAGGCACAGGCTGCGGGGAGACCCCGGGGGAGCCGGCGATAACCAGTCCTTGAAGCTGCGCCCGAGCCGCGTCTCGGCAAAGGGAGCTGGGGCTCCGGGGCAGCTAAAACATCCTTCCGAGGCAGACGGTTGGGACCAGGGCCCCGTCACCAGGATGTCTAATTTTGAACAGACTTCAATAGTGTGAATGGACCTGCACACAAAATCTCCATTAACAAGAGCCCTCTAAATAAAGAGGGAATCATTTTCCCCCACGTTCAGCTTTAGTAGAAAACTAGAAACACAAATCAAGAGAACAAACACAGAAAGCCAGTTTCCGGGCTGCCCTGGAGTCGGCACATGTTTTGCGGAAGCAGCTCCGCTTCTGCCTCTACCCGCCACCCCCCGCACCCGCAGCTCCAGCACAGGGCCCCCCACACCATCTGCAGCCCTCACCCCCCTCAAGGCCTAGGCTCCCAACCTGCCGCTGGGCCTCTGCTTGGAGGCCACTTCGTGCAGCTGGGAGAGAGGCCAGGGCGGAGGGACAGGCCTGAGGGCAGAGGCCGCCGCCAGCGAGCGCGCGCCCCAGGCCCAGTCCGGCCCCCTCCCTTCCCCATCCCTTCCTCCCTCCCTCCACCACCCACCGCCTGCAGGACGCAGCAAAGGGGCACTGAGTCCTGGGGCTGCTGCTCCTGAAGGGAGAGCCCAGTGCCCAGCGGGCAGCCAGGGCTCGACGCGAGGCGGGAAGTCAGGGGCCAGGCCTCCGGGAGCAGCCTGGCACATGGGCACGTTCTCCACGCGGCCCCAGAGACGACCACTCCGCCGGCATCACGCATGCCCCTTAGCGGGCCACGGCCCGTGACAGGTCCTAAGTACCGCAGGGCCCCTTTCTTCGGCCCCTCCCCATGTCCTCACTCGGCTGACTCGGTGCTAACAGGAGCGGCATCTGGGGGCCTGGGATCCACGCAAACCCAGAGCCGGGGCGAGCAGGGGGTGGTGAGGCCCCGACGCTGGAGGAAACGTGCCGGAGCTGCGGCTGGGCCGCGGCTGCGAGGAGGGCAACCCTCCCCCTCCCGACGCTGACGCACTCCAGGTGTCACAGGGGACAGAGAGACCCTTGTTCCAATAACCAGAGACTCCTCTGCCTCGCCAACCTGGCAGGGCCCCAGACCCACATCCCGAGGAGGCTGGTGACGGGTCTCAGGGACTTCGGGCCTTAGTTTCTCACTGCTCAGGGTGGCCATGGCCACTGCGCGGGAACACCCCAGGAACCAGGCCTGGCGGACAGAGCAGGTGACAAGGCTCGTTAGCTCCAGAGGAGGCTGGACTAGGTCCTCACAATCTGGAAGGACGCACTCACACCTGGGACCTCCCGCTCCATCCATTTCTCGGGCACAGAGAACAGACTCAGCGCCCAGCCGCTGTCACGCTGCCCAGCAGCACCGCTGGCCAACTACCGTGGAACTGGAAACCAGCCAAGGTCACACGGGGAGGGGATGAGATTTCACATCGCGGTTAGAAGCTTCTGCCTGGGGGGCCCCTGCTGGCCGTGTGCCGTCCCAAACCTCCCCTGCCAGGCAGAAAGACGGGTGGATGCAGGACACGGAGGGCCACCTCCCGGTCACCTCCGTGCTTCCCGCTGGTGACACAGAACCAGGGAAGCCTTGCGGCAGGTCCTGGGGACAACGCCCTCAGTTCTAGAGCAGCACGGAGAGGACAGAGTTTGGGGGGGGGGGGCTGGGAGGTGTCAGGGCACGAGTCGCTCTGTCCAGCCCAGGTACGAAGGTCACAGGCAGCACAGAGAAAGGTGACCGAGGAGCACAGACAAGAGACCAGCCACAGGGACAGGGCTGGGGTGGGGCCAGCCCTGGTGGGGCCTCAAAGAGAAGACTAGAACAGGGGGTTAGAAGACAGGACAGGACCGATCGTGCTGCACTAACAGGCCATCAAAGTGACAATGTCCAAACTCGGGAGCAAAGCTCTGGCCATCTGGAGACATGTCAAGGCTACCAGTGACCTTTGGGCTCCAGCTTGTTGAGGTGACAGTGGGAGAAATGAGATCAGGCGGGAGAGCCAAAGTGGAGAGGACAGAAGATGGAGAGAAGCCAGAGAGAAGGCGGAGAAATACCTACACTGTGGCTGCGGACGGAACGCGGGGCTGTGCAGCCAGCTGCCGGCCATCGCCGACCCGCCAGCCGCTGCAGGAACCAACGGGCGGCAGCTGCATCCACTCTGAGCAGGCGTCTGGGGTCCGAGAGCGCAGCTCGCCGAGGAGGACAAGGGCGCAGAGTCCATGCGCCACAGTGGGGGACGGAAGGCAGACAGCCGATCGGGGAAAGGATCGGGATCTTGTGATGTGAGAGCGAGGGCTCTGTCCCGGAGCCCAGGGTAGGAGGGCTCTGTCCCGGAGCCCAGGGTAGGAGGGCTCTGTCCCGGAGCCCAGGGTAGGAGGGCTCTGTCCCGGAGCCCAGGGTAGCAGGGCTCTGTCCCGGAGCCCAGGGTAGGAGGGCTCTGTCCCGGCGCACAGGGTAGGAGGGCTCTGTCCCGGCGCACAGGATAGGAGGGCTCTGTCCCGGCTCCCAGGGTAGGAGGGCTCTGTCCCGGAGCCCAGGGTAGGAGGGCTCTGTCCCGGAGCCCAGGGTAGGAGGGCTCTGTCCCGGAGCCCAGGGTAGGAGGGCTCTGTCCCGGCGCACAGGGTAGGAGGGCTCTGTCCCGGCGCACAGGGTAGGAGGGCTCTGTCCCAGAGCACAGGATAGGACGGCTCTGTCGTGTTGGACAGGATGGAGAGTTAAGGGCAGAAAATGCAAACATGGCGTAATTTCAGGTCACAACCAGAGATGACACAGGGGAGAATGACCGTTCAGGAGAAAACCTGGGGCCCTAGCTGGGAAGAACATGTGCATTGTCTCAACCACTTTTATGCTCGTGACATGATCCCGGAGACCTGCACAGACCATGCCGGCAACCACAGATGGTTAAATAGATATTTAAGTTCTTACTCCAGGAAGACTTCCATGAAGTAGAAATGCTGCTTTATTTTACAACTAAATACAATGCTTTCAACATATACTAAAATCAGACCTTGTAAGATTGAGAAGTGAGACCTCAGAGTGGTAGGATTTTGCATTTTGCCAGGGGCACACTCCTTTATTAGCCACCAAGATACATGAGTCACTTTCTGTATTAGGAGAAAACTCATTGTGGTACAAAATAAGACCTCCTTTTTCTCTTGAAGGTACATTCATAGTTCTGATTTCTAACCCAGAACTTGGTGTAATTGCTGAGTCGTGTGCTGACGCTTGCACATGAAATTAATGCTCTTAAATTCTCTCTTTAACGATCTACTTTGGAAATGTGTGCCCAAACAAAAGACTAATAAGCATCACGCAAATTGTCCCAACTCAGTCAACCAATGAAATCTGATTCTCAATGGTTCGTGATGTCAGTTAGCCTAATTATGAGGGACATGGCCATTTCTAAATTCATACAGAAGACATTCATAAGAGATTAACAGATGTGCACTCTTTAGAGCAAATGAGCTCAATTCAAAATATTCAAAGTATGAATTTGGATAATGAAGTCAACACAAACTGAAACTTCATACAAGAGCTAAAATGACTTCCAAACCCCCTATAATATCTGGTAGGTCCTGAAATGGAGCAAAGGATCGGAAATAAAGAAGATGGCTGCCCTCCCCACCCCGGGGTCTCCAAAGGGGCTGGGCTTCTGCGGACCACGGAGAATCCTCACCGATGGAGGAGCCACGTGTCCACACTCGGCTGCCACGGAGGGTCTAGAAGGCACAAGAGTGAGAACACGGGCTTCGCCCTTCTGGAGAACTGATGCCCGGGTCCCAAAGTCCTCCACAGAGCACCGTACAGAGAACGGTTCGTTTACAATTTAGCATACTCCCCTCCAAAAGTGAGTTCTTCTGAGGAAGACAGGATTATATGATTGATTACATTTCTACTAGTGAACCTGCAGTCAAGTCTCATAACCATGTGATTAGCTGTGCTTTGAGCTAGATCTTTTTAATGAACATTGATACGTATCTTAACATTTCAGTATGGTGTATCTATCATAGGCCCATAGCAGATCCTTTTAAAAATACCTTTTATTAAAAAAAGGTTTAAATGAACCAGACTAGGACACAACACCAGAATTCTACCCTACCCTCATTTTAAATGGTTGTAGGAACAGCCGAGTTTGAATTCTGCTTTTCCCAAATCAAATTCGTCACCACTGATTATCTCCCCAATGTGGCATTTTGTTCCTACCAGGGTTCTTGGTCGAGGTAAAATCCTACAAAAAGAAAGGAGAGTACGTACACCCCTCTTGCATGATGAAGGCCTCTGGTAACCCAGCAGTCCTTAAATAAGCCATTTTCATCTTTTTCTCGGAGACAACCCACGGATGGAGACAGACTGACACAGCGTGGGGCCACCGTGTGCCAAGGGCTGATTCTTCGGCAGCTGTGCTCCCCAGGCCTGGGCCTCTCCTTCAGAGTGTAATTGCCCATGAGCATGTGATTAGCCAGCCCCGGAGAGCCACAGCGTCCCTCGATGTAGACATAATATTTTCCCCACTAGTGTCCCAGACTGCTGCCCCCACCCCAACCCGATCACAGAAATGACTGCCGCTTCCTGCGCCTGTAAAGGACACTTGTTTTTCAAATAAAGAGAATGTAGAAGTGTGAAGACCAGAGTCATCTTTGCAAAATGTCCACAAAATTGTTTCTGAATTGTGAACACAACACACATAAGTGTAGTTTCGAACCTACTACCTACTTGTGCTCCATCTCCAAAGGATTAAAATAAAAAGCAACAGGACATTCATGCAAACTGTACACAGCACCCAGTATAAGACGGTCCTCAGGGCAGACATGCAACGCGCATGCTGCCTGTCCTTTCACGAGAGGGAAGAAGTTCCCCTGGTCTTCCTCTCCCTGGAATCCGCCTCTGACACAACATGGGGGAGAGCAGGCCTTCGCCCGTCATCCTGACCAGGGCTCTGGAATCCGCTCACTGCCGTGAAGGCCGGGACATCTTTGCTCACGATTCTTTTCCTCTTTGCTACCATGGATGATCCCAACTCCAGACGCGGCAGTATTTTCAGTTTTACAAATTCCTAGCGCAGTGGGCAGCCTGCACACAGCACAGATTAACCAACCAGGAATGAAGAAAATGGAGCCAGTGAAGAAAGAAACACACTAGTAGTGATTTTCTCTTAAAATACTTACTTATCCTATTATGAACCAGAAACTTCATGACGGTAACAACGGCCAGCAGTGATCGCTGAGCTGTTAGTACGTGAGGGAGCCGATAAGGAGCATCCACGGATGAACAAGAGTATGAGCTGTGTCCCTACAAGGCCCATTGTTGTTATTATTAATATGATCATTATAATTATTTCAAGAACTAGCAAACAGTAAAAAATACATCAGGTTCAAACCTTACTCTAATTTTGAAAAAAGTGGAACACATTAATTAGATTTTGTAATCACCTCCTGAATAAAGTTGTAAATTTTAATACACCAAACATACCACCTACGTCTACAAAAGGAAGTAATAGCCACATAATTTTATATTGTTAAGTCATCAAGACATCCACGGATTTTCCATTTTCAAAACCGTTCTAGACCTAGGTATTCAGATTTCCAGTCAATATATTACTTCCTTAAAGCAACAGTTAACACATATGGTTCCGCTACAATAAAACAGACCGGACAATTCCGCAGAGTGCTGTGCAAATGGGTGTGACCCAATAGAAACCCACCGCTTAGGAGTTACGTTCTTTAACCTTGATAATAGTAGCACCTGTGATTCTACCGGGACCTGAGGGAAGGGACCCCAGGCGCGGGGTGAGCCGAACAGGCACCCACTTCCAGGAGCCTTTACCCGCAGTCGGCGCGCGTTCAGCACCCAGACAGACTCCGTGGGCGTGGCCTTCCTGGGAGGCTCCGGGCTCACAGGAGACCAGTGGTTCCCTCCGTCATGAACGCTCCCTGTGGGCGTGCCGCTCCACCGAGGACGGTGGTTCTCCAGGCACCACCGCTGCCCTCCTGACGCCTCCGCGAGAGCCACCGTGGGAAGGCCCCGCGCTTCCCGGCGCACCTGGGGAGGGGGCTCGGCCCCACACCTGGGGAGGGGGGTCCGCCCCACACCTGGGGAGGGGGATCCGCCCCACACCTGGGGAGGGGGCTCGGCCCCACACCTGGGGAGGGGGGTCCGCCCCACACCTGGGGAGGGGGATCCGCCCCACACCTGGGGAAGAGGGTAGGCCCCACACCCGGGGAGGGGGCTCGGCCCCACGCCTGGGGAGGAGGGGGGTAGGCCCCACACCTGGGGAGGGGGGGGTCCGCCCCACACCTGGGGAGGGGGGTCGGCCGGCGAAGGGCCTCCCTCCCATCAAGCGTCTGCCTCACCCCGCTGAGAGGCTCCTGCGGGGTCCACCGCCTGCCGCGTGGCAAGCTCAGCGCTTGGTGGCGAGCAAAGCTGCGAGCGGCTCTGCCGAGGACCGCCCCGGTCACGCCCTGGAAGTGCCAGCCTGCCGCCGGAAGTGCCTACGGCCGCAGGGTCACAAGGCACCAAAGCCGGTTCGTGCCCTCGGGTCCAAACCCATGCTCCTCACCGGGGTCGCTCTCCCTAGGCTCCCACCTATCCGTCGACAAAACCAGAGTAGTGACACTGCAGCGTGGACAGTAATGACAACGCCGGCCCCCACGGACGCGAGGGAGAGGGAGGCACACCCGAGCACCTGTTACACCGCAGCCCCAGGCGGCGGTGAGCGCCGTCCCCGGGGTCTCGCAGCTTGGAGTGACTTCCTTCCCTCCTGCTGTACAAGTGGCGGCCGTGCCTCGGAGGCCGGCCGACAGCTACTCGCGGCGCGAAACTGTCACGGATCCTTCAGACCTACCTTACACTGACTTCAGAGCCCACGGTCTCGCTGCATTCATACCTTTGTTGTGAACACTTTCTTGCTTGCTGTGTTTTGCTATTTATGCCTATGACTATCTTCCAAACTGGATTGCAACCTTGTTCAACATATGAATCATACTTTAATTGTCTCCGTATCTCCATCACCCAGGAAAATTCCAATACATGGCTCATAGTCAGTGAATGTTCAAGAAATAAATGCATGACTATTAGAATTTATACCCTTGTTGGGGGTCCTAGCTATAAGAATAAAATTACAAATAACAGAAGATAGTAGCTTATAAAGGCCAAATGAGTGTTTAACACACCATCTGTTCCTCAGTAGGTGACTGATAACTTCTGCTAACCTGATTTTAGATCTTCTGAAACAGTTTGAATAATCTAGAAGAAATTAAGGCACTATTACTTCTTATACAAACATACACACACATACACATGCACACTAAAATAGTACTTAAGAGAATGAAAAAGAAGTCATGAACTTAGAAAAAATATTTGCAAAACATGTTAAAGGACCAGTATCCAAAGAATTCTTAAAACTCAACAAGAAAACAACCCAATTCAGAAATGTGCAAAAGACCTGAACAAACACCTCACCAAAGAATGCACACAGATGGCAAATACACATTATGAAAAGATGCCAACGTCATATGTACAGCTACTTTGGAAGGCAGCCCGGTAGTTCCTTACAAAGCTAAGCATACTCTTACTATAGGATCCAGCAGTTACACTACTTGGTATTTGCCAAATGAGCTAAAAAATCATGTCCACACAAAAACCTGCTCACAAGTGTTTATAGCAGCTTTATTTATAATTGCCAAAACCTGGAAATAACCAAATGTCCTTTGATAGGTGATGGATAAATGAACGATGGTCCATCCAGACAATGGCAATTACTCAACACTAAAGAGAAATGAGCTATCAGGTCTCAGAAGACATAGAGGAAGTGTGAATGCATCTCACTAAGTCAAAGAAGCCAGTCTGAAAAGGCTACACACTGTATGATTCCAACTCTATGATATTCTGGAAAAGGCAAACTATGGAAAAGGAAAAGAATCGATGAGTGGTTGTCAGGGTTGGGGAAGGGAGGGACGAACAGGGGGAGCACACAGGGCTTTAGGGCAGTGAGACTACTCTGCGGGACACTGTAATGCTGGATCCGTGTCTTCATGCATTTGTCCAAACCCATGAAATGAACACCAGGAGTGACTCTAATGTAAACTATGGACTTAGTCAAAAATGGCGTATCAGTGTTGGTTCATCACTTGTAACAAGATGTGCCCCACACCAATGCAGGATGTTCAACTAAGGAAAACGTGGGGCGCCGGGGTGGCACAGCCGGGTAAGCACCTGACTACTGATTCCAGCTCAGGTCAGGATCTCACAGTTCGTGGGACTGAGCCCTGCACTGGGCTCTGTGCTGACAGTGAGGGGCCTGCTGGGGAGTCTCTCTCCCTCTCCCCAGCTTGTGCTCATGCTCGCATGCACTCGCTCGCTCTCTCTCTCTCTCTGTCTCCCTCAAAATATATAAATAAACATCAAACAAAAATAAGGAGAACTAGTTGTTGGGGGGGCAGGTAGAAACTCTGCATTTTGTCCTCAATCTTTCTATAAACCTAAACTGCACTTGAAAATGGTCCATTAATTTTAAAAACGGGTGCTCGCTCCTGTTCTCACTATCATTATTAACATTATTCAGGACGAACAGATGTTCTGAAGTCGGAGAAAATCCCTGGTGAGCCAGTGTGTGGAGGGGGCTGGCAAGGTGAGAAGACAGAATCATCCCCATTTCAAAGTTCAGGAAAAGGTGGACAGAGGGTCAGCTGCTCAAGGACCCAGTGGGATTCACATTTATCTTGGCTTGACTTTCAGGTGCAAATTCATCCCGAGTGGGTAGCAGTCAAGAGTGCTGTGTGGCAAAGCCTCTGGGTTGTGGATGGTCTGCCGCGTGGAGGAGGCGGCGAAACGGTCATGACCCCACACTTCCCACGTGGGAAGAACCACCCGAGAGGATGCGCGTGGCACCTGCCTTCCGTGGAAGAGGCAGTGTGACACATCGGATCACAGCAAGACGGCAAGCAGCCCCTACGTGAGGCCGACCTCCGCACAGGAACTGCGGAGCAGATATCTGAAAGGTTTCACGAGGCCATTTTTAGGCAAAGCTTCGATGTGGAATTCCAGCAGACTTCCCAATAGAGGCCGCACGGCAAGTGCCAGCTGTCACGTGAGCATGCGAGTCAGTGCTGCCGTCACGGTCGCGCTGTGGATGAGTGGAGGGGCCCCGGAGGGACGCTGTTTCTCCAGAGCCACAGGCCCGGGAAACAGGGTTGCCAAGGGCTGCACATGGACCTGACGGCCTTCTGCGAAAAGCATAATATCACAGTGACACTCAGAACCCTGACAGTGAGTGGCTGTCACAGCAGACTCTACCGCCACCACCATCACTTGGTTCCTAAAAGCCATGGCTACAGCACGGCTGCATCCCAAGACCAGTTCTCACTGAGCGTGACGGTGGAACTGTGCCCCAGTTCAGGTGTTGAAGTCCTAACTCCAGCACCCCAGACTGGGACCAGCTGTGGGGACAGTCCCTGCCCATCCACTGCCCCACGTCCTTATAAAGGGGGAGCGTGGCTGTAGACCACACGGAGAGCGCCCAGTAAAGATGCAGGGGTGATGCCAGCAAACCCTGGAAGCTGGGAGAGAGCCTTCCGAGGGCGTTCACCCCACTGACGCCTGGATGGCGGCCTCTGAGCCTCCATCAGGTATGTGAGGCGAGAGATCTCGGTCATTCAAGGCCTGAGTGTTTACACAAACTTCCATCCCCTCCCCCACGAGAGAGGAGTCGGGACAGGAGGGGGGTGCCCAGAGGACAAGGCGTGGCTGGGTCACAGGCGCCTCAAACCCCACAGGAACATGCGCTCCGCCGGGCAGGGGGAGGCCACCTGGAGGCCGCCCCCAGGGCCCCCAGAGCATCCAGGCCAGCCGCGCCACCGCACACGCGGGCTCCATCGCTCACTCTCCTGCGGAACATTCAGCTTCAGTCCCCCCTCCCAAGAAGACCTAAGCAAGGTGACCCGACTGAGAAACCAGGTCGGAAATCCCCCCCGAGGTTCGCGCGGCTACTCATCTGGGAAAGACCCTTCCCTCCTTGCGATGCCCTGCAGGGGGCACGGCCCCTGCTAAACCCCGGGTCTCTTCCTACAGGGAGGACGGCCCCCGGGTCTGAGGGCATCAGTGGGGAGGGGCAGGGGAGGGACAGGTGTCCGCTGACACAGCCCACAAGGGTGCCCTTGGCCTCCGAGGTCCCCGATCACCCGGCCGCAGGGCAAGGGCTCGGGGGTCCAGGTGCCGCTCACGTGCCACGGAACGGAGCGCAGGTTTGCCGTTCAGCGTCCGCGCAGGGTCCCAGGGACAACCCGCCGGTCACTGGAGGCGGTCCTGACTCTTCTCGGGCGGAAATGGACCAAGTCGATACAATCCCCACGGATAAACCAGATGACACCTCACAAATCACCCCACACCTTACTCACCTGATCCCCACAGAGACAAGCACCAAACCCGTCCTTCCATCCCCAAAACCTCACGGCCTCCGGTCCCCGTGGAGTTAGCAGCAGATCCAGCATGGCAGCTCCTTCCAGCAAGGGGGTCCTGAGTGACACCTGGCCAGGCTTCCTCATGCTGACGGCATCCAGGCACCCGGCCACGGGGCCAGGAGCCACGGGCTGACCTTGAAGCGGAGGGGGGCTCTCATGCACCCCACTACCGCCCCACGTTTCTGATGTCCAAAAGGCAAATTGTGGGCAAAAGGTGGACGACGCAGGTCAGGAAAACGCCCCCTGGCCTGCCTCTTACGACGGTAAATCCTAACTATGGATCTGGGTGCGTTCACGCTCACCCTGAGGGGTGCCTGGGTGCGTGATAATGAGACCTTTCCGCATGCACGGACGGTCAAGGGTCTGGGTGAACTCTCAGGTCTGCTGACTCGTACGCGGAGCCCACACACACGTGGAAGCTGTCTGTCCGTCCGTCCATCCGGGTAGCAGCTTCAGCTACTCCACAAACTGGGCTCTGGGAACCACACACGGCCCACGTCCTACCACTTCCTTAGAGGAACAAGACGCTAACGCTGCCTGGGGGGAGGGGCCAACACACAAAGGTCTTATGAAAAGTGAGAGAATAAATGCATGGTCATCAATTCGGAGCACAGGGGCCAGCGGCCACCTGCTTCTGAGTTACGTACCCCCATCTATAGATTTTTATTTTAGCTCTGGCATAAAAATGTTTTCATTATAGAAAGTTCTATAAACAAAGGTCTCATCATCTCTGTGATCGTTAGAGGGAAACACACTTTAAAGTGACCATTTCTTGAGTGTGCTCGCTACAAAGCTGTACGGTTCCACACAATTCAATACAGCAAATGACGTGGCTACTCTTTCAATATCCATTATAGCTCTTAGAATTTTTTATATTCACGGTAACTTGTAAAAGGGAATGTGAACTGGCACAGCTCAAAGGCAGGAGAGGAAAATGATCTCAGATATTTTTCTAGAGCTTCTGCTCAAGAACTGTTTTGGAAGGCTGAAACCCACCCTGGAAGGGGCATTGCCTTAACCCAAACTAGCGGCCTCGCTACCGGCTTCACCTGCGGACTCCCTCCCTCCTCAGGTCAAGTCTCTGTCTTTCTATGGTGACCACCCTGCTGACAGGAGCTCAAGGGTACAAGTGGAGTGTGATAATGAACGGAACAGGACTGAAAGTCATAAGGTGTCGCACAGAAATGCCCTGATTAAGTTAATACCGCAACCGCACATCCCCCAGAAATCACACCACTTAGCTAGCAGGGCACCTGCCAGGTGACACACCACGGGCGGGCGGTGCGCCCACAGCTTGCCGGGGCTCCCTTCGTTTCAGCACATGCCTAACACACGTCAGTCACCTTACGAATGTGACATCAGAGGCCAAGATGCCCTGCACTGGCCGGAGCCTGCCAGTGTGGACGCTGCGTGCGTTCTGACGCTCTGTGAGGACCCCACCGCTCCATGGCGGGACGAGGGCTGGCATGCCTGCCGGATCTGAACTATCACCCGAGGGAAGGAGAAGTCACATCCGCACATCTGCTCAGCGCACACTGGGGGCCCGGCCCGTGGAGGCCAGGGCCTGTTCTGGAGCCGTCCTTGGGGAAGCCCGAAAATTAATGAGTTCGGCTTTGGAGAACATTCCTACATCTGAGGACACAAACATCGATTTCAGTACATCGGGCGGGCACTGGGTGAATTCGTGTGGGACTCACGGCAACAAAGAATTCATAGTGACGCGGATGGAGACTGCCACAGCAAGCTGTTTCCTCTAGAAGTGACACACACCTGCGCGGGTCAGTCAGGAAGCAGAGAGGAGGGGGCACCATCCCCCCGGACATTCCCGTTCTCCAGCCTGAGCACCTGCACCACCTGTCTGGCCACGGCCCAGGACCTGAACGGTGGACAATCGCACCCCTGGCCCGCATGGCTTCCAGAAGCCACCCCTGTCGCCAGCACCCATGCAAGTGCAGATGGACGGGTGTCCTGCATGCCCATGGGCACCCACACCACCCTGCCGGGTCCAGGCCGAGTCCCTGGGCCCCATGGACGGTGTCCTTCATGCCCACGGGCACCCACACCACCCCGCCAGGTCCACGCCGAGCCCCTGGGCCCCACGGACGGGTGTCCTGCATGCCCACGGGCACCCACACCACCCCGCCGGGTCCACACCGAGCCCCCTGGGCCCACATGCCCGCCAGCTCCTTTGGCTTCTGGAACCACATCAGAAGAGCACCCTGCTTTTTTGAAGAATCTCTTCCTTGGATAAGGAAGTGGAGGTTCACTGAAACCTCATGTACACGGAGGATGAATGAGGAAAATGTATCTTAAGTACATGCACACACCCAGGGCCCGTACCCACGCGCACACACACACACACACACACCCAGGGCCTGTACCCACGCGCACACACGCGCACACACACACACACACACACACACACACACCCGGGGTCTGTACCCACGCGCACACACGCACACCCGGGGTCTGTACCCACGCGCACACACGTGCGCACACACACGCACACACCCAGGGTCTGTACCCACGCGCACACACGCACACCTGGGGTCTGTACCCACGCACACGCATGCACACCTGGGGTCTGTACCCACGCACACGCACACACCCGGGGCCTGTACCCACGTGCACACACGCGCACACACACACACCCGCGGTCCGTAATCACATGCACGCACCTGGGGCGCGCACACACGCGCGCGTGCGCACACACACCCGGGGCCCGTACGCCACGCGCTGTCCTAGAGGCTGGACAATGACCAAAGTTCTTCAAAGAGGATGGATTTTAAAAGTGGAATAGGTGGGGAAGGAGGTGGATAAGGGAACCGGGAGAACGAGACGCAGCGGGGAGGGAACAGAAGGAGGCACGTGGCTCTATTTCCGGAAAGCACCTAACAGGGAAAAGCGTCTGGACAGTTCCTTCCCCTTGCGTGCCCGGGAGCAGATGTTCTGCTGAATTGGATCCCGGGCCATCGGCGCTCAGCCCAAGCGGTGCCCCGCGGCCTCCAGGAGCAGCCGCGGGGTCGGAGTGGGCAGGACGGGCCCATCCCACCCCCAGAGGAAGGGGTGGCACCGGGAGGGTCAGGGCGCGGGGCTTGAGCAGAGGGCAGATCTCTGCTCGATGTCTTCAGGCTTCATGCGGGGTGGTGGTCACCCCGCAGGAGGAGGTGAGGGCCGGTGCGGTTGACACTGGGCTGTGTCACCACACGAAGGCTGAACTGGAGACCGCGGCTCCTCACCCCTCTCCACCTCTGCTCGGCAGCCGGGCCTCGCCAGTGGGAAATGGAGGCCACGCACGGGCAGCCCACGGTGCCCACGAGAAGGTGCCGGGCCTCACATCGGGGCTCATTATGTTAACGATGTTCCGACCTTGACTTTCCCTGCACTGTCCTGTCTGCCAGAGTGTCTGCTATGGTTTTAGAGGCGTCCCGCTGAACACGAGCTGAACTGCAAAGGGGCACCCGTGGTCCTTGGTGTCAGGACGGCGCAGCTCCGCCCGGGGCGGCGGCCCTGGCTCCTGGCAGTGACGGCGCTCAGTTCCACCGGCCGGGTGGGGAGGATCCTTCCTCCTGCGGGCAAGGGTCAAATTCATTCATTCACCCCAACTTCAACAGGGGGGAGGCAAGGGGGAGACGGTTAGAGGCTAACCCCCTCCCGTTTCCTGTTCTATGAATGAAGGGAAATTAAAATAAGAAGAAACCTGTGCCTTTTCCGCCAGCCCTCTGTCCAGAGCGTGAGGAGCCAGAGCCGGCGCCGGACTGCAGCCTCCGCCTGCCCCCCGGCCTCTCCTCGGTTCACCAGGGACATGGACCTGGAGGCCACCTCTTCACCACGGGCTTCCAGGGTTCTCGCCAGTGGTGGGTGGCAGGTGAGGGATGGCCCTGAACGCCCCGCAGAGTCACTGCGTCCCAGGGCCGGGCCCACTCCCCCTCGCTGGGACTTCTCAGCCCCACATCTGCAGCGCTGTCTCCTCCTCCAAATCTACGGCCCATCAAGGAGAAGGGGAGGCTCTCCCCAGGAGCCCTAAATCCACCTGCAGTAAGTAACCCCCTCACCCGAAGCAAGGACCCAGCCCGAGCCAGCAGGAAGGCCGAGGGAAGGACCATGTGCTTGACCCACCCATCCAGATACAGACGGCAGAGCCGAGCCGTGAACCAGTTCAGGTCCTCCTGAAGTGATTTCAGGAAGAAGCGTCCAGATGTGCAAATACTGGAACGTGCACGGGGTCAAAAGGACACATTCTCAAACACAAGAAGAAAACATCTGCAAAGTTAAATGTGTGTTCATTGTACTCTGACTCGAAAACCCTTGCTTCTTTCCCACACTGTGTGCGTGTGCGTGTTTGTGTGTGTGAATGTGTGTGCACATGAGGCGTGCATGTATGTGTGTGAAGGTACGTGCATGCGAAGTGTGCATGTGTGTGCGTGTGCGCGTGCGAGATGTGCACGTGTACACTGAGGTGTGCACGTGAAATGTGTGTGCATGTGTGGTGTGTGTGCAGGGGAACACGTGTGTATGTGTGAGTGTGTGCACGTGCGATGTCTGTGCGTGTGCCCGTGGAGTGAGCCGGGTCGATCTGGCAGAGGCCGTCCACCCGAGGCCACGACTCCCCTGACCGGATGCCCAGCGCCCAGTCCGTTCTACATAAAAGCCAAACGCCGCTGCACGCCCCGCCGCTGGGCGGCACGTGGCACTAACCAAGCGCCAAGGGCGGGTCACCTCCGTATTCATCACACTCACGGCACACAGGAGCCTGTTAAATGTAAGGCTCGGACTATGACACGTTGCTAGGCACGGACGCTGGCGTTTTTAACCAAAGACAGGGCCACAGTGGAGAAACAGTCAGTCCGCAGGGAAGGAGAGTGCAGCTGTCTCTCCAGGGCTCCGGGCCCATCATCATCTCCAGGACAGGGAGTCGAGATAATGAAACTCCAAGTTCACAGTCACTTCGCCTCGTGCTCTCTGGCTGGAGGACGGACTGTGTTCTTCTCTGTCCTTCCTGGACCAGCATCTTGACAGACAAGCCCGGGGGTGGGAACAAGGTGCGGATGGCCTCTGGGAGGCCGGCACACATGGGAGGAGGGGCCGCCCACCATCCTGGCCCGGACAGGGTCCCCACAGGACCTGCTCCGCTGGGTCCTCTGCTCCCCTGTCTGCCCACGCCGCCTCCCTCCCTCCCCACATCACCATCTCTGCCTCGATCAGCAGGGATAAACCAGCACAGGGTCCAGAGACAGAACTACTGCTGCCCAGCGATAAAACATCAGGAGACCCAAAGGAGTCTCTGTTTTCTCATCTACAAAATGGGCACAGGCACAGGTGTGGGCAGGGCTCACGGTTTAGCAGCTAGGTGGCCACACAGCACGACTCTGCGTCTCGGGATGGTCCTCCCATGGCCACACAAGGCCGTGCTACACTGTCCCCGAGACCCAGTGCCCCAGAGATGGGCCCCTGGGGGCCAGCGGCTCCACTGACAAAGGCGCCAGCCAGCCTGCGATGCCAAGAAGCCCAGTCGCTCACAGAGAGCGGCCCCATCAGGGCCATCCACCTGCTGTGGACGGGACAGGATGGTAAGGGGCCAGACGTGACGAGCCACACAGCGGCCGGCGCGGGGCCTGATGCAGCAGCGACGGAACCAAGGGGCTCGCTGCTGAGAGAGGTTGGTGCGGGGGAGGCGGCAGGAGCGCGCAGGCTTCAGAGGTCACAAGCGGATGCTGCACGTGGGGGCAGAGCTCACACAGCCCGATCGGGACCCGCCGGGCACAGGCCCCCTCCCCCTGCCGCTGCTCCCCCAGACGCTGAGCTGCAGCCTCGCGGGGACCCGGCGCGCCACACGTGTGGCCTGGAGACGCAGGGGCGCAGGTGGGGAGCGTGTCCCCCCCACCCCATTCTGACGCGGAGCCGACACACGGATCCAGGCCCCTGAGCTACCGAGGCACCACAAAAACCGCCTGCCCACAGCACCCAACCCATCGGCCTGCCCGCCCCTCCGGTTCTCGGGAAGGAACCCCCCAAGGTGCCGCCCCTTACTCAGACCAGGAGGATGGCTGCCAGTGGGCAGAAGTGCAGAACTCTGGGCTCCCTGGGGAACCCCGCAGAAGCAGTCGGGGACACGGACAACTAAGGCGCTGGGTGGGAACGATCACGTGCTTAGGAGGAGAGCCAGGATGGAGGCCGAGGGGGTAAGGAATCTGCAAAGTGTCTGTGAGTCTGAGGGTGATCACATGCAGACAGGGCGGACTCGGAGCCCCTCCCACGGTCCCCTGCGCACATCGTCATTACCCAGACGGGCGCTCTTAAGGCACCGGCCAGCGACCCTCAGGAGCCCTCCTCCCCTGCCACCAGATTTAGAAGCAAAACGCTCCCTGGAGTCCGGTGAATGACCGAAACAGAAGATTCCGGCTGAAAGACAAGGCTCCTGCTGAACGCAGTGCGCGTCTCACAGATCTGTGTGGACAAGAAGGCCGTGTCACAGTAAGTTTTCTCTAAATAGAAACGTTGACTTTTCCCGAAGCGAGTCAGATGAACACTGTAATTTTACCACCAGTTATTATCCTGAAATAATCACGAATAAGAAAATGACCCCATGAGCAAATTTCTGGCAACCGCTGTATCTTTGAAAATAACTTCCTGAGTCAGAGTTTCAGAGACCGGCCTCGCCGAGCTGGGTACTGCACAGATGTGGGGAATGAGTGACTTTGTATCTTAAATGCAGAGGGTAATAAAGGCAGCCCCACTGGCGCGAGGAGGTGCGTTTATTCAGAAATGCCCGGTACTTGTCGCGCACGCTGTGTGGAGATGTCTGCTTTCATCGCGAGGCCCACACGCCCCGGGAACACGGTGCATTCGCAGCACGGTTTGGAACTTCCTTTCCGTACCTCCCGGGGCACGAGCCGTGCCGTCCGGGGTCCCCCCCACCCACTGCCCCGCAGGTGGGGTCTCTCAGCGAGGGGCGTGTCGTGCGTGCGTGGTCATTCTGTTCCTCCTAATAGGCGCCGGCCCCGCCGCAGCCAGAGGCTGACAGAGGAGACGCTCCCCTCGGGCCGTCCATGCCGCTGGGGGACGAGCACGTGCCGGCCGCACAGACACGCGTTTTGGGGAGGATGTCAGTCTAACCCACTAATGCAAAGACTCACTCCCTTAAGAAAGCTACCAAATTAAACAGTATTGAAATACCGTGCTGCTGCGTTGGGAAACAAGAGGTGCTTTGAGGTTATTAATGTGGGTTTAACAAAATCAGAGTGGGGGACTCAGGCTTCTACAAAGCGCACTACCCTCAACGGCACTGGAGTTGGGAAAGGTCTGACACGGTCACCTTTAGGGAGCCGTGTGTCCGTCCTGCAGCGACATGTTTCCAATCTGAACACGCTACACCACTGATTCTCAGGCGATTCACTTTCGCTTTAGCAGTAAATAAACTGAAGCAAGTTGTTGAAAGCTGCGGCATTCGATGCTTGCAGCCGCCTCCTGGGTCGGCGCTGCGGTGGAGGAGGGCAGGCTGAGGCCGTGCTGGCGTCCGCCCTGCCCGCCCGAGACCTCCCCGCGTGCGGCAGCGGCCAGCCGGGGGGGGGGGGGCATGCCGCCCTGTGGGCCAAGCCCCCGGGGGGGGTGATGAGTGGCCCTGAGCCAGCACCTGTTGCTAAGTGCCCGCGCGTCACAAAGCCAGGGAAGAGCTACTGACAACGAAAGGGCACGGAATCGTCCGGGTCACACAGAGCCTGTCTGTGGAGACACACCTGAGCTCTGGGGACAGAATTATGAATGGAGTCGTCAACGTTCACCTACATACGGGCAAGCCAATACCATCCGAGCTCCGGGGGAGCGTGACGCCCACAGACCGGGCGCCGTGGCCATCTCCAAGAGGAGCTTCGACACCAGCTGCCGCCCGCGCCCCAGCCCAGCTAATCACATGTCCCTTTACTGTCGCTCTCCCCCTAGGAAGGAGCTGGCCCCTGCTACTTAGAGGGGTGCATGTTTTTGCACAAGGTAACGCACATTTAAAAACATGCTAGCGAAGCAGCACAGGAAGCAGCAGCAGCAGCCCCCCCGGGGCCGCCTCCGGCCGCCCGCCCGGCGTGCCCAGGCACGCAGTCCCCCGGCTACAAAGTTCCCTCTGACGAAGCCCCCGCGGGGGCCCCCGTCAGAGCGCGTGCGCGGGGGCTTCACGGAGAACCTCAGCAGTTCCCATCACGGTCCAACACCGTCACCTCTGAGGGGACACAGGACGGCTCCCTGGCCGGCACCGAACGCCCACGTCTCCTGCCTGAAAGGGGTTTCGGCTTTCAGGGCGCACAGGGCGCCTCCGGGGAGCTCGCTCCCCCCTGCCACCCGGCTGCAGGCAGCCGCCCGCCCGGGCTTCCTTCTCTCCCTCGCTCGCATACGAACACCGCGGCTCCCTGGAGGCGCTCATTCCCGCGGGGTGCGAGCCGGCAGCCAGGCTGCTGCATCCGCTGCCACAGACGGGGAGAGGTCCTGCATTACAAAGTGCTCCGGGCTCCGTCACGCCGGGAATAATGGTTGGCTGGAGACGAGCCCGCGCTCCCGGATCACAGCGGTGCAGCTGGGGACCTCCGGGCGAGACCCTTCCCCCGCACCCTCCATGCCAGTTAAGGTGCTCCCTGGACGGCGGTGGCCGCGTCCCCGGCGGCTGCCAGCACGGCTGCCGAGAGGGGAGGTACTTAGAGCGCAGGTGCAGCCCGGGGCTCGGAGGGAGGGCAGTGCAGAGCCGTGGTGCAAAGTAACGGAGAGGCGAGCCGGGCGGGGGCCGCGCGCGCCCGCTGCCTGCCCGAGGCCACCACACCCGTGCAAGCACACAGCGAGGCAGGAAAAGTAAGAAATGAGTCATCCTGGACTTACCGGGGCAGGGTTCCCGCCGCTCTGCTGGCCGCATCCAAATGCAAACAGCAGGCAGCCTCTCAGCAAACGGGAGATGTGCTCTCGGAGAAGAGGTCCGAAATCACCGCCACGGGAGCAGGCCAGAGGCGACAGAGCGTGCGGCCGCGGACCTGGCCGGTCACGGCCGGGGCTGGCCGGCCACGGGGCCCCGCCAGACAAGTGCACTGCAGCACGGCCGGGGCTGGCGATGCCTGTCCCATGTATTCAGGCACCACAGAAAACACGGATCTGGAGTGCTCTCCATGTGGACGTGGGGGCGGCCTGGCACACAGCAGCCGAGGGAGGCTGTCTCCTCCTAATGGAATTAGCCATGGAGACGGATGGCTTAATTCCGTGCAGCGCTGTCCCCTAGGGCATCAATTACAGAAAGCAGGTGCCTCCATCTCCTGGTTTTTCAGATAAATGTCCATAATCTCATTGCACAAATGATCCCTATTTAGACAGGAGCCACCTACTGTGATGATATCACTGGCTCTCGTAGCCATAAATGGACAACTTCCTAGGGAGCGTCACTGCTCTGGCGACACCGGTCCTTATAAACGGGAGTGTGCGTGGCGTCCGGAGGCCCGTCCGCCAGGCAGCTTCTACTCCCCACTCGGAAGGCTCCCCGCATCCCCAAAGTTACGGCAGGAGAGGAGAGTCCTCCCTCCAAATGGCGTGTGCGCCCTGGACACCCCCTCCCGGGGACAGTGCCATCTCCGGCGGGGAGGGGACACGCTCGCACTTGTCCTGTCACACGACCCCTCCGCCCGACAGAGTAACGGGGCATTTTCTGCCGCAGCAAAGGTCTGGGCCCCGTGGCCGGTGCTCTTTAAGGCACCGGGCCGTGTCCTGCCCGGACACACCTCACCCTCTGAAACTCCACTCGGAGGCGGGATCAAAACCTGGAGCAGCAGCGGCCAGGGAGGCTGCGATCCGTCCAGGATCCGCGCGCGGCCACGGTTCCCGCCCCACCGAGTGGCTGGCTGTCGGGGAGCATGTGGAATCGCCCCTGAGATGAGACTATTTATAAAAACCTGGGGCTCCGTCATCATGTGTGCCCACAGAGGAGGAGGGTGGCAGGAATCCAGTGCAAAGGAAGATGCCCGAAGCGGAGGCGCCACGTGGAGATAGTAAGGGAGGCGTTCGGGCAGATTTCATAATAAATCTCCGGAGATTTCCCCGGCACTACTCCGGGCACAGGGACAGGTCAGTGGGAGAAGACAGGATTTCCGCCACACTGTGCACCAGTGATCAGACCCATCAGTGAATGAAGACCAGCATGTCACTCTGGAGCATGTCCTGTGGACCAGTGCGCACCCGCTGGGCGTCGAGGGTGTCTGTTAGCACGGGTCCTGACCAATTCCCTGCTGAGGTCTCCAGTGACAAAGACGGGGGAGCCTGTGCCGCCGGGAGGCACTGCCTAGGCTCCTACCACTCAGGGGTGTCCGTGACATCGAGCAGGAGCACAGGATGACCCCAGCGCATCAGGCCTCTGAGCCTTCTTCCCAAACGAGTGAGCCCCCCGTGAGCGAACCCCACCGGGGTCGGCTCCAGAAACACATCGGGACACCTCAAGGTGCAGCGGTGTGGGGCCCGAGGTCCAGAGGTGGGAGGGCCCCTGCACACAGAGGACCAGCTGCCACAGCTTCCTGAAGTGTCAGGTGAATCACCCTCTGGGGACATCACCTCTGCCATCGGGAGGAGTGGACCGCGTCCCCCAAATCTACGTCCACCTGGGCCCTCAGAACGTGGCCTTCTTTGGAGACAGGGTCTCTGCAAATATAATTAAGGATCTAGAGATGCAGTCACTGTGTTCAAGTCCGCTGTGCGCTGAACGCTACGGCGGCAGGCGGGCATCCTTCCCGGGGAAGAGAGGACGCACAGAGAGGAAAGGACAAGCTAGGAGAGGGGACAGCCGGGCACAGGTCCTCCCCCGGGGCCTCAGCAGGAAGCACCCCTGCGTCCAGACGCGCTGCGGTTCTCAGCCCCAAGCCTTGGCCTCGTCGGGGCGGCCCCAGGAAGTGAAGGCAGCCGCGTGTGTCCCGAAAACACTCTGGCGTCTACGCCACAGTCAGTTCCTGACCCAGAGCCCTGACCACGGACGTCCCAGGGGGAGTCTGCAAGCCCAGACCCAGGACCCCGCTACGGAGGCTGCCCCCTGGGTCACCGGTGGTCCTGGCAGCTGTGCTGGCCCCCGAAAGCCTGTCAGCACCTCGAAGCCTCCCACTCTGCATACAAGCGATTGATGCAGTTAAGGCCAACAGAATCACGGTGGCCGGCAGCTCCTGCACCTGTGTCCACCAGGCCTGTGTGCCCAGCGCCCCCCCCCCACCCCGGCCAGCTACAGGGGCGGGTCCACGGCTCCTGCACCAGCACGGGGAAACACACGGCGCTTGGGCGGGGTCTGCAGCCCACCCCTCCTGACACGCATTTACTGAGGGCACATCCCACGCTGGGACAGCGGTGCAGACAGGGAGGAAGCAAGCGCTGTGGCTCCACGGACAGCACGGCATGAGCTGCGCGGGCCACGCACCCACGACTCCCTACAGTACTCTGCAAATGCCCGTCTCTTCCATGTGATTTTCTGAATCACGTTTCCTTTTCTCTTTATTGTAAGAAAACAGAACATACAACATATACAACACACAACATACGTGTCCATCGGCTGTTGTCATCAAGGCTTCGGGTCAACAGTGCACTGTCAGTAGTTAAGTTTTGGAGGAGTCAAAGTTGTCCGTGGGTTTTTGAATGCACAGTGGCTGGTGCCCCAGGCTGCGCACTGATCAATGGTCGGCTGCCATCTGCCCACGGGCAGAAGCAGGAGCGCCAAAGAGCCAGCGGGGCCACGGTCGTGGCCCCAGCTGGGACCCCAGGAGATGGGGTGGAGGGAGCAGCTCAGGGAGACAGATCACGCCCAGAAGCAGGTGAGGATGAGCTCAAAGAGGGGAGGGGAGGCTCCCAGGGACCCCGGGGCAGGTCAGGGCTCAGCAGGGGCGCAGGGAGCTGGGCTGAGTCCTCAGCAGCGGTGCGGTGGCCCCTCCCTGGCACAGAAGCTCCGCGTGTGCCCTCAGAAGGAGAGGCTGCCTCGCGTGCAGCCCTCACCTGCTAAATTAAGGCTCACCGAATCGGATTTGTAGTTTCCTACTTCATGAGCTCTCCTGGGGTAGAGGCCGGCGGGAGCACGAGCACAGGAAATGGGCATTCCCCGGCGTTAGGTCACCTGCACGCAGCCCAGCCGAGTCTCAGGAGTCCCGAGCCGCCATGTCTAAGGCCAGGCGGTCTTACATGTTATCCAAACACCGAGCTTTGTCACATGTGACTGAGGCACTGTCACGAAGACCACATCAAGGACAGGCCAAACCCCCACGTGAGGACCAGGGAAGTCCAGGCTAACACGCCCTCTCCCACGGCCACGGGGCTGCCCGGTGCCACCCAGCGTGTGACAACAGCCACACGAACGGACAGCAGGACAACGGTGTCCACAGACCCAACTGGATCTCAGAGCACAGGGTCTGGTGGCACCTCGTGACCCTGTCTGTGGCGCAGGGCTAGGTGCGGGGGCCCGTACCGGTCTCCAGAGACACAGAGCCGGCAGGGAGAGACGGAGGTGCAGACAGGGATGAGAAGAGCCGATTCGTCACAGGCAGGGCTCACGTGGTTCTGGGGACCGGAAGTCCCACGACCGCGTCTGCGGGTGGGGGAAGCCAGCCCGTGTCCAACGGCCAGGGAGTCACAGGGGGCGTTTTCATCCCACTCAGGGCCCCAGCAGGGGGGAGGCGAGGGCGGCCTCCCCTGCACAGACCAGCAATGCTCACACCGGTGTCCTCGGAGACACCGCACACACGCCCAGGATCACGGTCTCACCAGCTCTCCCAGCTCCCAGGGAAGGTGACACATGAATCAACCTTCATGGGGCCATTTGGGAAGCCAGGCCTATCCCCACCGCATGGAGTAAACAGCGACCATCCCGGGAAGCACCGTCTACGTTCCAAAAGGTGGGATTTAACACCACCCCAGAATGACACCCACAGTCAGTCCGTCAGGCCAAGGCCCCGGCAGCCCAGGCCGGAGTCGCTCTATGGCTCCACCATAGACGGTGGACACAGAAAAGCTGTGTGCACAGCTCTGTCCTCTTAAAACAGCCTGGAGCACGCCCTCCGCCCGGACGTCCCTCCACAACCACACGCCCTGTGGACTCGCATCCAGGTCCTCACAGAGCGACAGACCCAAGAACTGGGAGATGAAGGCGCCGGGCTCTGTGCCTCTTCCACTCTCCAGCCTCCAGGAGCAAAGCATCACAAGTACTGCGTTTCACCCCATTAAACGAGAGGTTATCTTCCCTTCTTTTTCCTGCGTGGCGCGTGTCAACCTCTGGGGTTGGTATCAACAGCGGGGTCACAGCGCTGGAAGATGAAAGGCCCCCAGCCGTCTGCAAACAAGTCTCAGAGAGAATCAGACCCGAGGCTTGCTGTGTGTGTGCTCCAGGACTCTGCTGGCAGTGAGAACAGAGACGCCTCATCCTCCTTCAGAGGGAGCCTGAGTCCGGCTGGCAAGTGACGGAGACGATAAAGACGCTGGGGAGTTTCTGGGGCGATGTCACTTATGTCCATGGGAGGGAAGACCGGAGAGTTAATGATTCATGCCCTTGTCTACACAGTGGTCATGACGGATGATAGTTCAGCAAAACTGAAAACACAGGCAGCATTGGACCCTCTGGATTTACGTGAACCGCCACCCAGACGGCCCCCTGAGGGTTCGAACCGTAAGCCCCTCCCGCTGCCCCGTCCGCCACGTCAGTGCAAACCGCTGACTTCCACCTGTCTTCCCGCACGCTCGCCCACTGGGGACTCCGCAGCTCCCAGGTGAAGGTGAAAGTCTGCCGTGACAACATCACATTGCGCAGTCACCGTCCCGGTGGGGACGCGCCTCCGGCGGCCCCTTGTCACACGGGATGTGGACGACGCTCAGGGCTCACACGTTCTTAGTTTCAACAATCACACCGTTCGCTTCTTCAAGGGGATTTGTCCTCATGACATTTCCCCTCAGGCTTCAGCCGTGCCCAGCGGAAAATGGATTCATGGGGACGACGGTTAGCCTCTCAGGTACCGTCGGGCGTCACGGGCACAGTGTCCACGCGCCGGGGGCTGGGCGCTGCCAGAGCCCGGTGCTCCGGGACGCCCACCCGCCACGCTCCTGGGCTCTACCTTCGGTGCTGCAGGGCTGATCCCAGCACGACTCTCACCAGACTCCCACCGTCAGGGCCGGGGGCCGGTGGGGTGCTCGGTGACCTGGAAGCCACTGCGCCAGGCACGTGGGGTCACCTGCTCGCTGGAAATGCAACTGTTTCCTCGGCTTGGAGACAACGTTTGTTTTGTAATGGTAACATACGGAGGAAGTGATCGTCTGAACGGCATCTATAAAATACATTTTCTTTATCTGGGGGAAAAACAATAGTCTTCACAACATGGTTATTTCTTGAGTGTTAAATCGCCAGCACCGATGTCTCTCTACATGCGCCACAGCAAACACAGAACAGAGTAACTCCTTGAAATACATATCAAGATAAGAAAATCCTAAAATTAAAAGGAGAAAAATAGATACACTAAGAAAAAACAAAGAACAGGACGGGGCACCTGGGTGACTCAGTCAGTTGGGGGTCGACCAGCTCAGGTCATGATCTCACAGTTCATGGGTTCAAGCACCGCGTCGGGCCCTGTGCTGACAGCTCAGAGCCTGGAGCCTGCTGCAGATTCTGTGTCTCCCTCTCTCCCTGACCCTCCCCTGCTCGCACTGCCTCTGTCTCTCCAAAATAAATAAAAACTATAAAAATTTTTTAATTACATTAAATTAAAAAACTAAAAATTTAAAAAAAATTTTTAATATTTTTTTAAAAAGAGAAAAGGATGATGAGAGAAAGCTAGCATGGACAGAAGAAGGAAGGTTGGACGGAGGCCCAGAGCCCAGTCCCCTCCTTAGGCACTGGGTTAGTTGAGTTAAAGAAAACTCAAATGTACAGACTCACAGGAGGCACCTGTGGGGCCTCTTGTAAAATGATTCCACACAACATACTTGATTGAAGCCACTTAATCAAAAAATTGTAATGCAAGACAGTATGGGCAGGTTTTCTTAAAAGATGAATCAGAGTCTTTTTAAAACCTCTAATGTTCCAGCGAGCTGCCTCAGGACACAACACAACAGAGGCCTCTCGTCCTGCACCCCCTTGTTCCCCAGGGCCCCGACGGCGGCCCGGGTCACCAGGAATGCGCAGCCTGTGGTCTTTTCCACACACCAGCAGGCCCTCGTGCCTCTGACCTTGAAACACGGCAGAGCTGAGGTCCACAGAGAGGAAGTACTGCACCCAAACCCGGGACGTTAAGAATCTGGGCTCAAACCCGATTGTGTGGGACTCTGGTGCTGCCCCTCCCCTTGGGACCCCTGCAGTGGGTGGGTTCACAGAGCTGCCAACGCTGGCCAGACGCAGGGGAGAACCAAACAGGGGGTTTCTGAGGGTTGTAGGAGAGTATTTAGCGTTGAGAAGAGTTTTGACGAGAACTGTCTGCCAACAGGACTGTTAAATAATGCATCCTGGAGTCTTAGTAGTGAGGACAGAGCTCCAGTGGGAAAGTACCCTACGAGACTCCAACCCGAAACCAGACAAAGCCAGAACACATCACAGGGGCAGGAGCGGGGTCAGGTCGCAGTCCACGTGCAGCAGGAGGAGGCGGCTCCGAGCTCCAGGACTCGAAATCCCCACCCTTACGGCTAAAACCGAAAGACAGACACCAGTCTGGCCGTGTGGCGGGCTCCCGTCCTCTGCCTCCCCGGATGCCCCGTCAGCCCCGCGCTCTGCACCCGCACGCCGGCGGTGCGCTCGGGGCAGTGGGCCCTGGCGAGCAGCTCCGGGGCACCTGCGGCTCGCGCCCGCGGGGCCGACCCCGCGCCCGGGACCCCGGCTGGGGAGCTCCCCGCGCACGTCCGGGCGCGCAGCTGACAGGGCGGGGAGGCCGCGTCGGGCGTCATGGGCCAAGGAGGCCGGCACCGTTTTGTGCGGTGCTTCTTGTGAAACAAAACACACGAGGACATATGATAATGAAAAATCTTTCGAGGTCAGTTTACGGGTTTTCCTCCCAATTTGATTTCTTGGGAGGAGTTTGCTCTCTTTTCCCAAAAGAGTTTTAAAATCTTGACCCTAAATATAATAGCACAAAACTAACACAGGGCAAAACCATAAATCCAAATGTTCTAAATAATTTTAGTGTCCAAAGAGAAACCATTTAAATTAATAAATTAAATAAAATTTAAATCTTACTTAAATTAAGCAGTCCAAGAGGGGAAGGCCAAATCACTGTGTGGGTTTCATTAGTTCGTTCAGGACTCCTTGGAAAAACGTGAACATTTGCAGAAACACATCCTCTAGCGTACGGTGACTTAGACTCCCAGAGTGACAGCACTGATCCAAAACCTCACGTCTACGTGATGACGACCCAGGCCCACAGGCCTTGCGGTGACAGCTGACTACACACCTAACAATCTCATTACGGACAAAAGTTGGCCATTTAACACAGACACAAAAACGGCCCTGCGGTCTGTCAGCGCCCGGCAATGCGCTCACGGTGCGTGTCTCCCCGCAGGCTCGTGCAGGGGCTCAACCGGGGAAAGAAAAAAATTCATAAATACAGGAACCTTCCACAAAACGATGTTGTGGCAAAGTCTCAGCTCCCGATTCGGGCAGTTCCGGTGATGAACAGCTCCCCGGAGTCGAACGTGAGACCCGAAACCAGGAAAACGTGGACGTCTAACCTCAAATTTGTTGTAGCGCTAACCATAGACTTCTTTACTTAGAAAACCCCAAAGAAAAGTTACATCTCTCAAAAGGACCCTTTTAATCTTCTGGAAACTACGACCCCAACAGCCCTCGCTCTGAAAGCCCCGCGGAACAAGCTTCTATAAATAGAACAAGAGCCCATTCTGTCGAGAAGGGGAAAGTACAGCAACAATAATGAAATAAATTATTAAAGTTTTGTTTCTTAAATATTGTAATGATTTTTCGCTGCCTGCCAACCCGCGACGGGTATCCCTTCGTTGCCATGGCGACGTCCTCCTGGCTCCCAGTGTGCTCACAGATCGGCTGCGTGCCCTTTCCATCCCCGCCCCGGCGCCGCCTGCCTCCCAGCGCGTGAGCATCAACCCGCCGGCGGGTCAGCGGGGCTCCGCGTGCTGGCCTCCGGGACGGAGATGAGCGCTCACGCCCGCCCTCCCGGCCCCCTCGGCGCGGGTCAGACCTGCGCAGCTGCTGGCGGATTTGGAGTCTGTGGGAACCACTCGTGTCACCTGACCCTCGCAGGAGCTGCGGGGCGAAGGCACTGGGCGCAGGAGGAGCCCGAGACCAGACGACACTAAGTGATCTGCCCGAAGGGAATCACGGTCAGCAGGAGAGACGGGACCCCACGTTGGACGTGATGTGGTTCAGCATCATCCACGTTTCTGTATCTCTTTTTCTGTATAACCCGAAACCACAAAACATAAAGCATCGCTTTGCTGCTGCAAAAATGCAAACAGCAACCTACATTATGGATGCTTCCTCGTGTCTGTAAACACAGACTCAGAAAACGCTGAGGCCTGATCAAATAATACCTCTACAATGAAAAGAAATGCAAGCAAATTTATTGATTATGTCAATTTACATTTCTCTCAATAGGTTCACATATTTGCTTAACCCAGGCACGTGGGCAAAGACACCGTGGGAATACAGAAACTGGATGAATTACAGAATTTCCAGCTTTTTGGTGGACCTGTCATCACCCAGGTGTCACAGGACGTCTCCCAGAAATGCTAACAGCCTTTTGGAAGCTGGCATTGCAGCCTTTCAGCCAAGTCCATTACATGTCCCTGAGGCCCCCTGAGCACCCCGCCCTGAGCTAACCGGGAGAATTACCCACGTTACCCCGTCACTCAGAAAGGCAGACCTCCCAGAGAAGCCAGTCACACGCCCAAGCACTCACTCCCCTCCGCTGCCCTTCTGGCTCTGCCTAGTGAACCCCGACCCCACTTCCAGGGTTCGTCTCCCCCAGGAGATGCCCCGGCCCGAGTCGGTCCCCCTGCACAATGCCTGGGCTGGGGTGACCACCGCCAGGACCGTCTGCTCTTCCCCCCCGGTCCCGCCTCCAGACCCTCCTGCAAACGCTCCGAAACAGCACAGCCTGCACAGTCCAGCATTCTGGTCGCCTGGAAAGTCATTCCTCTCTCCTGTTATCTCTGAGATCAGGGGACCTTCCCCCACCACTGAACCTAAGTCCTCGGGGTTGTGGAAAGGACATGAAGGGGGGCTAGAAGCGATGGAAGAAGAGCAAAGGAGAGCATCCCTCAGCAGTCGGGGGCCTGTGGATGCCCCGGACCAACTCCTGTAAACCCATGGGGGCAGGGGTGGGCAGCCAGCCACGCAGGCGCAGCGGGGCCAGGGGGCCAGGACGCCCCAGGAGCTCCGTGCCACACCAAGTACTCCAAGCGGGGTCAGCAGGCTCTGGGGACCAGGTCTGGCCATTGTTTGCAGGATGTGTACTTGGGGGGAAGGAGGCTGGGGTCTCCTTTTGCCTCCTTGGGGGGACACCTACTGTAGGTAGGATGTGAACAGCTAGCATCCATGTGCACAAATGATGTAAGAAATGTATTTGTGAACCAACCACTTAATCTCACTTACTTTCACAAATACACAGCTTGTCAGAACGAAAACACAAAAAATCTGGTGCGCTTGGGCGGCTCAGTCAGTTGAGCGTCTGATTTTGGCTCAGGTCATGATCTCAGGGTTCATGGGTTTGAGCCCCGCATCAGGCTCTGTGCTGACAGCTCAGAGACTGGAACCTGCTTCAGATTCTGTGTCTCCCCCTCTCTCTCTGCCCCTTCCCTGTGTGAGCGCTCGTGCTCGCTCTCTCTCAAAAATAAAAAAACAAACATTTTTAAAAATTAAAGAATAAAACAAAACAACAACTTCAACAGCCCTTCAGGCTGCGCCTTCCCTGTTCAGGAGTCCGTCAAGGCCCCCAGAGCTGCCGGCTTGCTCAGAGGCCCTGCTGGTGCCTGAGCAGAGGTGGCCCCAAACCCCTTCTCTGCGGGTGACAGCAGCCTGTCTCTGTTGTGCCTCTTTAATACAAGTTCTTGCTATGCCATCCTACACTGAACCCTATCAAACAAAACCTGCACCCACGGTCTGAAACCGCACGGATTCCTCAGCGTGCGCCCGGGCACCTGCCGCCTTCTTCCTGGGTATAAAGGAGTCTTGTATCGAGAGGGGAGGAGGCCAAAACAACACAGGCAAGTGCTTCTTTCGGCTGAGTGCCACTTGAAAGCGTGGTCTCGACATTCCCAGAGCAGCCCGAACTCTCCGGGAGGAAGAGTCATGAGAACGGCAGGCGCCTGTGTGCGGCCGTGCACAGCCCTGACGTCCTCCGGGGGCCGCGGCTCCCGTGCTGCCCACGCCCGCCCTGGGACGCCCCGTCCTCTGAGGCAGCGGGTGTCACCGTCCCCTCTGAGGCTGCAGCAGAATCCGTCAGAAGCACATGAAAAACACAGCTTCTCTCCATCCCCTCCACGGACCTGCTGAGAAGTCCCCAGGAATCTGCATGTAAAGGAATTTCTGAGAAAAGAGCGAGGCTTTTCAATACAAATATGCTCCTAGATGTTGTTACTCAGAAGAGTGAAGCACTGAAAGCAATTTAATTGCCAAGAACACGGACTGGGTGGAAACGAGTCTCACCTGCACGGGAAACGCGATGCAACTGCTAAGAACACGTGAAGGGCCAGCACGTGTCCACCTAGAACGCACGGGTCCATTTACAAGTTAGGACGGCACGCGGCCCGGAAACCAAGCTCGCGTCCTGAAGGCGTCAGAGCAGTCGGCGCGTGTGGCCGCGCACGGCTGCGTGTGGACGTGTGTGCGGCGGACGCCAGCTCGGCCCCGACGCGGCCAGAGTCAGAGAGGGACCCCGGAGCCGGCGCGCTTCCTGACACCCCGGGTCTCCCGCGGGAAGCGCTCTGTCCAAAACCGCGAAGACAAGCACAATTAATTTAATTTGGTCAAATAAAAGAAAAAAGGTTAGGTCCGTCCTCTTGTGGCATTGGGGAGGAGATGAGACAGAGCCGGGCAAACGTCCCTGCTGGCGGCGTCCCGCCCGGGGACCCTGTGGAGACGCCGTGGAGAGGATGTCCGGCCGTGAAGACACGAAAGGACAGAGGAGAAAACGCCGTCACATTCAACATTTATGGTTTTTTAATGTTAGTTTGCTTATTTTGAGGGGGAAGGGGGAATATGAGAGCCAAGCAGGCTCCAAGCTGCCAGCAGAGCCTGACACAGGGCTCAAACCCACAAACCCTGAGATCATGACCTGAGCTAAATCCAGCAGTGGGGGCCGCCCGACTGACGGAGCCCCCCAGGAGCCCCTCAACATTTACATTTTTAACGTTACGCACAATGTCACTGCAAATTTTTTCCCAGCAATTTAAGAGACAATGAATATAAAATCCTTATAGTACAAAAATTCAGAGAGATGTTCAATAGTCTCTTATCAAATTATTGATGACATCCTGCTCAGAATCGCTCCCCTAGGATACATTTGTGGGACTTTACCCTGAAATAGGAAGGGAACTCATGATGACAGACGCAGAACTCTGTCAATCTCTTATCAATCACATCCGGAACATCCTCCAATTTATTGTATTTCCTGAAAATCTGAGTTCCAGCCGGGACTCAAGCCGTAACACCGCTGCTATGTTTCTGCCTTTCAGTCTGTTCATGTCATTTTAATACAGTCGTGAAAATCACTTACTCATATTTATGGGCACGTTGAGTTTTAAAGTCAGAGAGAACCTAGGGGAATATGTAATTCCAGCTTCTCATCTTACAGAGAAAGGGGGACGGCAGGTGGGACCCGAGTGCCGACGTGGGGCCCCTGCGGCTGCGACAGCACCGCGGGCGCTGCACCGGGCTCGCCC
Source organism: Mungos mungo (assembly GCA_004023785.1). Lineage (NCBI taxonomy): Eukaryota > Metazoa > Chordata > Mammalia > Carnivora > Herpestidae > Mungos > Mungos mungo. Next base: position 60,326 of record PISW01009401.1, read on the forward strand.
GGCTGACGTGGTCTGGCACGGCCGGCACTGCGCTCCGCTGGGTGAAGCCGTGTCCCCCAGGGACGGCGGGACACTGTCCTGGCTCCGAGGGAGACCCACACCCTCCTTCACGCTCGGAGGGTAGCCACGCGGACAAGGCTCATGAGCGCGAGGTCTCAGAATCAGCGGTCTCTGTAACGAGAGGCGCCCAGCAAGACAGAAGGAACGGCATCGACCTAGGCTCAGATTCTACCTGTGTGGCTGCCCGCGCGCTGCCCCTGCGACCCCGGATGACTGCACTCCTGTGAGCCTTGCGTGCTGCTTTATAAAGCAGAGGTGACGGGCTCGTGTGCAGGACCGGATGACACGTAGCAGGCACATTCTGAGCGGCCTGCGCACACTCTATCCAGCTTCTCACTTAAACATCACGCCAATTCTTTAAAGTGCATTTTCCCTGGTAGACGAAGAACTTGACCTTTAGGAAGCATGGCAACCAGGCCCACAGCTTCTAGTGGAAACATGACCCAGGCAGGTGGAACCCTGAGCCTGAACTGCACACGGTACAGCCACCTCCAGGTGCCCAAAGGGTCTGCGATGTTCAAGCTCAAACAAAGGTTAAATTACCTCTCCTTACACACGAGGGACGTGTAGATCAATGGAATAAAACTAAGCCCAAAAATAAACCCCTGTAAGTGGGTTTTAACCAGGACACTCAGACAATTCTCGGGGGGAAGGAGAGTCTTCAACAAATGGGGCTCAGACAACTAGAAAAGCACATGCGGAAAAATGAAGCTAGGTCCCTACCTCACACCGCACGGACTGCAGGGCTCACATGAAACTCTCAGAATGGAGCCTGGGAGCGGTCTTTGTGACCACGGATTCCGCGACGTTATCTTAGGTATGAATCAAAAAGCACAAGTTATACAAGAGAGACACAGGTCGGCTGGGCTTCGTCAAAATCCACACGTCCTGTGCTGCAGACACACCATCAAG
>PISW01009402.1:0-61257 GCA_004023785.1 Mungos mungo
AATAAAAGATGACTCTGCAACGAATCCTGGTGTCACGTCCTTCCTTCCCGCTGGCGGGTGAGGGACTCCGACACAGGGGCATTCCTAGGAAGTAGAAATAGCTGGGGAACCCTCCCACTAGATACCCAGTGCATTTGGCAAGAGGCCTATCTGGCTGTAGGGCTCACATGTTATCTGGTTGGGATTTATCTTGTCATTGACTGACTTCTTCAGAGTGGCCCACCTGATCACAAAAGGGTGCTATTGCTCTCTGCAATCGTTGTAGACCTTAGCCCTGCTGTAATGGGCACTGGTTATTTCAGGGCTTTTCAACACTATTGTTATGTTTAGAAAATTTCTAGACTGAGGAGCCTGACTTCCCCAAGGTATAATGCAGAAAAGTCAAATTTCCAGCCTCCTTTGCAGCTGGAATACAGCCAATCTAATGGACTCGTGTGAGGCTTTAATTCAGGAGTGACTAAAGAGGCTTCATGTGGAATCTGATTTGTGGGTGAGGATGGCAGCAAAGCTCTCTGCTCTCAGAACTGGTAACTCCGAGGAGGGGTCCCTGGCACAGAAGAGACCTCTGGGCTGGCGGCAGCAGCAGCAGTCACCAGCTTTGTCACCAGTTTCGTGGCATGCTCTAGCTTGAAACATGTTTGCTGTTTTTCTCCAGCCTCAAGAGAGTTCTAGGAGATGCCCAACAACTTTCTCCTAAACCTCTTTTCTGACTTATCAGTCAAAACTATCTTCTGTTAACCAGCAACTGTAAATTCTGACTCATATAAAAATGGGCACTGGAGGTTGTGACAATCAGTAGAAATTCAAGGAAATGCAGGTTACCTGGAATTCATTAACTGGTCTGGCCTGGGATGATGGCTTTGAACATTCAGATTAGGGGGAGGGACTCTGGCAGCCAGTGATGCACCTGTGCTTACCTGGAATGAAATGCTCACTGTAGGCAAGCTTTGAGGTGTCTGGTAGCCACGCTGATAAAACAATATGAAGGCCATGAGGCATCAGAAACTGTGGGGTGAGTTACTTCCATTTCCAGGAACTCAAAACAGCCAAGGGACCTTCATCCCATTCAGTTTGCATGATCCTAGGACCTGACTCTTCCAAGCCCATTCTAAGCTCATTTATGCTTGCTCTTACACCTCTCCCTTGGAATCCAGGCCACAGGACTGTGTAAACTGAATTACTCTGGGTGATCAGATTTCCTCCCCTTCTTACCTCCTCTCCTCCATGCCCTCCGCTTCTACCAAGTTACAGCCACCAGGAAAAATGATAAGACATTTATTGAGTTATCTACAGCAGGTTGACATCCTTAAAATCCCGGACAAGGTTGTGAGCACAGCATTAATGGCGGCAGCGGTAGCAGTGAGGTCTGCGGGGCTTATCTTTATTGTGGGAGATGAAACACAGGTGAACCCAGTTCCACAAACAAGCCTGGGGCCACGTCTGGGATGCTGGGGACTGCCCCACGTCAGCCCTCACAGGGGCTAACTACACAACACAGACATAAGACGAGACACAAGTGGCCAAGCACAGATGCATCCCAGGACTTCACATTTAGGGAAAGAAGAAAGGGGCACACAGCCCACTGGCAGATATCCCAGATCCTTGAGGGATTCCCATGAAAGTGAATGGAAATCACCACCCATATGAAATTCTCCCATCCTAACTCCAAGAACTGAATCCGCTGGCAGAGATAACCCTGGAATTCTGTGTCCATCAGAGCCCACTGGCCTCCCCTTTACCCCCAGTGCTGGTGGTTTTACAAATGGGGCAAAGGTTAACCCAGGAGGGCTCAAAGCAGTTGACAAATAGCATGGGGTCCCTTTCATGGATCTTCACCCCAGAAACCAGCCCATACCTGTGTAGTTTCCAAAGTCCTTTTACACACAAGAAATACTTCACTTCAACCTTATCCCTGGCCGGAGGAACAGACTGCAATTCGTGTCCTCCCATTTCACATATTAAGAAGCAGAGGCTCAAAGAGGCTAAGCCTTGGAGCACAGAGCAGGTGCTAAGGCCTGAGCTAGAACAAAGGTCTCCCCATGTCGTTGTTCCTCCTGCAATATGGAGTCCTAACAACTTCTGTAGCCAGAGCCCCTCTCCTGCACAAGGCTGAATGTTTTCTGTACGGACACTTTATTCTGGCTCACATGCAGGGCTGGGCGCACGCTGGTGGGCCCATTTCCTCATTCGGGTTTGTAAAGGATATTGGATCCCAACACAATACAGGCATTGTGCTAGACCTGCCCGTAGGTGATTTCTCATCAGCCCAATGGGGAGGTTTGACCTGCAGATCTCCATTTTTCTTCACAGCTCTAGCACTCTGTGAGTCTCCCTACAGATATATGGAGACAGGGTCAAGGCCAGGTCAGTGGCAAAGCTGGAAGAAGCCTGGGTTCCCCGCTCCCTGCTCAGAGCTCTTCTGGCAGGGTTCCATGGTCACTGGGCTCGAAAAGGGATTTATGATGACAAAGCACTCACTGCTTTCACTTTGGAGTTGCCTTGGGGGGGTCAAGGGTACTCACAGAATTACAAAGAAAGTCTCTTCTAGCTTTCCTTCCAGGAAGGGAAAGGGTCAGATGAAGGACTTGAGTGCGCACACTCGGTGAGTGATGATGTACTTCAAGCCTTGGGCCCAGCTCCCGCTGCCTGGCCCTGTTCCCTTGAGAAGCTGGTTTGGGGAGGGGTAAGGGTCTTAGAAGGAAGCACTGTAGGCCACTGAATATGTTGAGGATATACCACAGAGCTACCCATTGAGACAGAAAAAGTAGCCCAGCCTCAGGTATAAAAGGGGGTTAAGAAGCCCACAGGGCTGGGTACCACCAAAAAGCCACTGATCCCCTCCCCACCCCACCTCCAAATCGCACACTCTCCCCTCTCTGAAAACCTCAGCATCTCTGACTTGAAGTCCCATTCCCCCCCCAGGGCTGGAGACTCTCTTCTAACATGGCCTTTCCCATGGTGAGACATTCATTAAAGAGGTTGAAAAATCACTTCATTCCAAGGAGAATTCAGCCTCCCATGGGTGACGGTCACCCTTTAGGATTGCATAAAACAAACAAACAAAAATCCTTCCTGGTAATGATCTTCTAGAGTCAGGGAGTTGGGTACCTCTCTGCTCTCCAGACTAACCATTCTCAAGGCCCTCAAATCCCTCCTGGCTCCACATCATTTTTTATCCTTTCCAGTCAAGCAAATACCACAACCCTTGCCTGGGCCCGTTCCCGGTAATGAGATGGCTGGTGTGTAGACAGAGAATTCCAGAGATGCAACAGGCTGTACAAATCATCTAGTCTTACTGCCCATTTTATAGATTTGAAAAAAAGACTCAGAGAGGGAAGGGTTTTACCCAAACCTTATGCTTCTCCCCCGCTGCCTGTGGCCCTAAAGGCCAGCTGCCTGACCTCCTGGAACATTCAAAATACATTGGGTACATCTGTTCACAAGACTAGCAATAACTCATTTAGACAGAAAAACAAACCAACAGACCAACAGGGAAGCTGGAACCTCTACAAGGATGCAACCCAGGGCTCAGGTGGCAACACAGCACATGGAATTCAGGGCTGATGATGTTTTTGCTGTTTTGTGATGAGATACATATGTGTATATATATATATATATATATAATCAAAGTTTCTTTTTCCACAGTGAAGCAGATCTGCTGGTGGGGACAAGATGAAGAAATGGGGTCCAGTCAAGGGACTGCTCCTAGGATCTGGGGGTGTCTACTGTCCAAGCAGTCGTGGCACCCTGCCCTGGCTAGGCACGTGGCTGGGTCTGTGCGTCACGCCCAAGGCACCTGTCCAATGTCCCTGGCATGATCTTCCCTCCCGCCCACCAGCTTACACTGTGGAAGAGACAGATGTTTCCTTTCTAAGAAAGAGAAAATAAACAGCATCGTCCCCTCCCTTCACATATACACAAACACGTACACTTCAAAACCTTAGATGGCCTACATAACAATGATGCATGCCCTTTTATCTGCTTGGTTTTGAATTGGAGAACTACTGAAGTACAGAGCCTAGAGAACCTTTAGAAATCCCTGTATCTCACAAATGGAGAAACTGAGACGCAGAACAGGGAGCTGTCCACAGTCTCGGTAGTCTGCGCCAGACCAGGGCAGATTCTAGGTTTGCCAAAGACCCAGGGGCCCACAGTACTTCACTGGCCATAGACACAGGGCTTGTCTCTAAACAAATCAACTAAGTCCTTCTCCAATCACCTTGAAGACCTCTCCAAAAACAGACCCCGAAGCTCCCCAGGCGTCTTCCTCTTTACAAAAGCAAGCAAAGCAGCATTGCCCCTCCACCCAAATTCCCCAAGCATTCCGGAACATGATCATGAAACAAGTCCACAAACACACTTGGACAGGAACACCACCAAAAGCTGACATGGAATGAAATGGGACCCCCACATGGGCCATGGCACTCTAGCACTTCTGTCCATCATCCCCCAACCTGGTTCCACCCCATCTTGGATTCCTAGACTGTGGCCATGCAACTTGCATCTGGAGAACCATTCAGGTATCAGGGAGCTGCCATCACTCCCATTTGCAGCTCCTGCTAAGAGGCATGATGCGTGTGGCTTCCCCTTCCAACACTCTAGGACACTCTAGCATCTGTATGATTCAATGTCAATACACAGGAGGAAGTCTTTGCAATGGTCTCAGAGATATTTCAGTAGCTGAGCCCAAGCCCAAGGAGCTGGTGGCTGGGCTGCCCATCGTCCATGTGGGTGGAGTGAGGGGGAAACATAGGCCCTGAAGTCGGGCACGGAGGTGTAGGGTGTTTCAGGATTCATTGACATCATAGAAAGGCGGCTGGTTAATCCTAACCATGGCTTTGACTTAAGGAGAAATGAGGAGGGGGAAGGCTTAGGCATAGGTGGGGAGCAGTCTCTCTGAGGCATCAGTCTCTCACTGTCCACAACTGATGCCTGGGGATCGAAGAGGCAGAAGGGAGGCCAACAGTGAACCCCTTCTCACCTTGAGTTGGGGGTAAAATAATGGAGTCAGTGAAGGTCTTCTTCCATGGGAACCCCAAACTCTTTCCATCTCCTTTCCAATCACATCCACATTTCTGGCTCTTGGCAATTTTTCTTCTACCAAATGAAGAGCACCAGAACATTCCGGGACTGTTAGCCCCACACCCAAAATGAAGTCTCTGAATGGAAGAACCCTCAAGCTATCCCATTGCCCTGGTACCTAGAAGCTGGGCACCTGGACACCAAGAGGCTGGGTGAGGAGTATCAAGGAGTCTCGGCTCAGGTCTCACCTGCACTAAAGAATGCTCTGGGAGCCCAAGCTGGACCTCTGGCAGGCCTCAGACACTGGGCTAGGCCTGAGAGGGGCCTCAGGTGGCAAGAAGACTCCAGGAGTCCACGCTGAAAGTCAGACACTGGGGGATAGGCACACCCCAACCCCCCAAAGCAAGGTCGTCAGGGCTCACGGACAGGGTCAAGGAGATCACTGAGGCTGGTGGAAACAGGGCAGGGTAAAGCTGAGGACTTGCTTGAGGTGAGCAGGGACAGTGGGCAAAGGGGTAGGGAATGAGACCACTTTTCAAAATTTGTGGAGTATTTACATGTCTGGATCAGGGCCCAGGGGCCCGTGGTGGGTGAGGCCAGCGCCAAATGGGGAGAGGAAATAACCCATCTGCACCCTGTATCCTTCTCCCACCTCAGGGAGCCCAGCCTCCAGCCTCAGGCCTGCCCGAAGTGAGAGAAGAAGCGCAACATGCGTGGGCTGGCGCCTGCCCACAGCCCCAGCCTGCGTGTGGAGGAAGGAGGAGGGGAGTGCGGGCTCAGGTGGCCAGGTTATCGGCTGGGAGGCCGGACATGCGGATCTGGGAGCTGCTCTTGCTCAGGATGGAGAGCTGGGTGCCCCCGTTCACCCCGCTGCTGGCCAGGGACGGGTGCCGGTGTTTGAAGTCCACGGCAAAGTAGCGGTTCACCTTCCAGCTCCGCCACTTGCGCTTGATCTCCGCCTGCACCTGCAGGGAGCAACTTGGACCGTCACTTTCAGATGACACCTTCTCCAGCCTCATCCTCCTGACTGCTCTACCCGGGACCCTCCCACCCCCGACCCCAGGCTGGCCCCTGCCGCCTCTGTCAAGGCCACCAATTGGGAAAAAATGCCTCTGAGGCACTGATCTCAGGTCCTTTCCCAAGTCACTGCCTAAGCAAGACCCTCTACTGGCTTCTTGTTCTCCGTGGGCCTCTGCTCCTGGGCCTTGGTGCTCCACAGTCAGAGACCAGCTCACAGGGTCTTTCAGGGAATATTTAAAAAGCAGGCCCTTGAGTCAGACAGATCAGGGCAAGGAGCACAACTCTCAGACCATTACCAGTGAGCCGCACATTAGAATTGCCTGGAGAGCTTTAAAAGTCCAGATGCCCAGATCATATCCCAGAACAATTACATCAGAATCTCTGGAGTAAGGCATCCATAGGTTGCAAAGCTTCCCAGCGGATTCCAATATGCAGTCAGGGTTGAGGAACCCTAAATAATGTGCTCTCTGGCTGAACACACACACCCCCATGTTGCTCTTAGCATGGTAAGGACAGGGCACGGCCAGCTTCAGCCTCCATAAGCCCCCTCAGTCCAGCATGTTTGTTTAGTGCGTGAACTACATGACTGGGAGTGTTACCAGCTCCCAGCCCTCCAGTTCCACCGCCACACCCCCCACAGGCTCTTGGCATGCTCCAGGTACTCCCATTCCTGTCTCCCCCAGCCACTCCCTGCAGGGCTCTGTCTCCTTATTTATCCTCATCTGCCCTCCAGTAGGATGTCCTGGCGATCACTGAACCCTAACTTCCAGTTTCTCAGGTGCATAAAGGGGTCAAGCCTGCTGCGGTCATGCAGCGAAGCCCAGGTCCAATGATTCCTGCCCCCTCTCCAAACCCAGCCCCACCCCTGTCCCAGCACCTCTGTTTTGGGCTCTATTCTAAAGCATCACTCTAACAGACTAGAGCAGGGGGCTCTAAGACCGTAGCTCTGGAAATGGAACACTACAAGAAGATTCAAGGCCTCTCCAGGGGTCTCTCCCAAATCCCCAGAGTCCCTTTTCAGCTATCCTGTTCATCAAAGCCTCATAAACTATAGGTCCTGTTGCCTGCACCTCACCCTTCCTTACTTTCCATTTTTCTCTACTAACATATGTCTGACCATGCCAGGAAATGCCTTTACAGGTACAGCTGATGCCTTGCACAGCAGGCAAAGTGGGAGAGATTCTGACACAGGGCAGAGGCTTCGGGAGACCTTGGCCCCACTGCCTTCCCCCTCCTCCAGGCGCTGGGATTCTGGCATTGCCCTGGTCTAGGGAATTAGCTCTGGTAGGCAGCAGGCTATGCCCCTACCTGTCTGCTCTCCAGAAATCCCCACCTCCATTGTTAAGAAGCCAGAGGCCAGAGTCTTACCTCCCCATTCAGAAAACAGTAGAGAACAGCCACCACAAAGCCCTAAGGAAAGAGAGCAAAAATAACCTGAGAATGCGAGCAAGGGACCTTGTGCACAGGGAGTGTAGGATGCAGAGGAAATGGGGAATGACACCAGGAAGCAAAAAGATACAATGGCCTGGATGGGAGGCCACCTGCCCAGGAATCTACGGTAAGATGGGTAAAGCTCTGCTGAACCAAGAGGCTGTCCCATAAGGCTAAGCGGCTATATCCTGGTGTTGGATCTCACATTCCCTAGGTCAAAACTTTCCCATTCCCAAGGGCCAGCTCTATCCTATTTTCTACAGAAATCTTTTCCTGGACGTCCCCAGGACATTCTCAGGGCTCCCTAACCAGTTTGCAGGACCCTGAGGGCAGCCCCCCTCCAGGACAGAACAGACCTGTGTCTTTATCCCTGCTGCCTCCCCATTCCACCCATCCTCAGCCAGATCCTCTTGCACACAGCACACGCAAAACACACGAGGAAATGTCTGGCACAGGGCAGGCAGCTATATTCTTTGCATTTAGATGGAACCCCTGGGCTCTGACTCCCAGGCCGGGGTTATGTCTGTACAATTCCCAGCCTCTCCAGGCTAGGAACTCTGACGGGTAAATGACCTTGAGTTAAAATGAGGGCGGGGCAGGGGAAGAGGTTAAGTCAGATACACAGAGTAACCCTCTGACCATCACCAAGCTGGGTTAAACAGCTGGGTTAGGGAGAGGTGCTCTATCTTGGGGACTCAAGGTTGCCACTGCTACTTTCACTGACCACCTGGACTGCCATCTGTTAATGTAGTCACTGTGCATCCTCACACCAACTAGCTCACTCCTTCACTCACGTGTCGACAACCCCACCTACCTATGCCTTCACGCATGGATTCATGGCTCCCCACTCGCTAGTCCCTGGATCATTTAGATATCCGTTTGGTCATCCCCCTGTTCAGCTCTTTCAGCTCTCTGTGGCCAGATCCTGTGCTGGGGACCCCAACCTGGGTAAGACTGTGTTCCAGCACTCAGAAGAGGCACGGTCTATAGAATGGAGTCAGGATGTGGACACAGAGGTCTCTGAAGAACACCCTGCTCATGCCCCAGGCTGAAGGTGAGGGATGGGGAGCCAAGGGAGGCCTTGCTCAGAACGCCTAGATGCAGCAGTAAGAAGACATCAGTGTGTGTTCTCTCAGGAGCCCACAGAGGAGACAGCAGAAGGGGCTCCCCAGGCTCCCCTCTCTTCTGGGACTCATTTCAGAGATGGAAGCAGGAGACTGAGTCTGGGCTAAAGAAGTCAGAACCGCTGGCAGGGCAGGGGCCAGGGCCCTGGCTCTCCGTGAGTTTCACCTGCCATTCCCACCACACCTACCTGGAAGGAGCCCAGTCCCAGCTCAAACACAAGCCTCTCCCTCTTGCTGACATTCTCCGGGGAGAAGGCGAATACCGTGTAGTGGATTCCAAATAGCGGGATGAGCAGCAGGGTGGACCGGGCTAGCCGTCTGTCAGGAGAGAGCAAGACATTGTTCTGGGGGACTGCCAGGTCTTGATGCTGGAACCAGGGAGGGCAGAGACACTAGTCCCAGCTCCCTGTTGTCCCCCAGAGCTGGGGCTCCTGTCCACAGACCCTCTCGGGATTCTTTCCTAGAAAGAATGGGGCCTGGGAGGAGTGGTGGACAGCAGAGCAGGCCTTCCAGAACTCCCTGGGAGGTTCTCGGGGGACATCCCAGCCCTCGAGGCCATGTCAGTATGCTGTGGAGCCACTAGAAATGCACATGTGAGTGTGACTGACAGACACCCCTCATGGGAGGTGCGAAACTCTTGGGAAAAGTGAAATCAGTGCAAACAGAGGGATGGGATTCAGAAGGCTTGAGTGACATGGTGCATCCTCAAGCAAAGCAAACCCTCTCCTGCTCTGGAGGGAAGGTCCACGTGCCTAAAAAGACCACCTCCTAAGGGGCCACGGAGGCAGTGGGCTTTTCGGAGTCTGGGGTTTCCAGGACACACTTGGAGAGTGATGGGGAAGCACAAACTGGGATGGGGGGGGTGGTCACAGGGGGAGACCAAAGACACAGAGACCTAGGAGGGGTCTCAGGAGGGATTTTCTGACACTCAGAATAAACAAGCACCAACTAAGCCAGAGGAACCTGCCCCCTGGGAAAGAGTCAAGGGAGAGGAGGCTGTCTGCTCGGACCTTGGGGGTTAAAGAGATAGCGCCAAAGGGACCCCCGTGCCTCCTGAGACTGCTTGCCATTGGCTGCTAAGTGCAGTGGGTGGGGCTCTGCTCTGAGGGGCGGGGGCACAGAACCATGGTATGACATCTGGAGGGTAGACATTGCACATACTCGTGGGTCCTCTTCTATCAGAGGGGGTGCTCCCAGAGAGTCTCCAAGAGTAGCACCCAATCTTCGCTCACCCCAGTGTACTGGGTCTCCCGTTCTGGATCTCCTGAAAGAGCCAGCCCTGCCCTGCAGGTGCAGTCCGCCCCCTGGGCCATTGGAGTTGGGGAGTAAGTGGGAGGTTCGGCTCCCTTCCCGCTCAGTTCCTGTCCACGGGGGTGGACAGCCGAGTGTGGATGGCCCTTTGAGTTGGGGCAGTTCCACATGTGCTCTGCCCTCTTCCCCATCCCAGACTTTCTGGGAGAGAATGTTCTGTTGCCTGTGGGGGCTCCAGATTTCAGGAGAAGGTGAATCCATGGAGTCTGAGTGAGGCCCTTGGCTTCCCAGTTTCAACTGAGAGAGAAGGAAGGAGGGAGGGGGGAGGGAAAAAAGAAAAGCAGAGAAGGAGACATAAGGAAAAGGGAAGAGTAGCCTGAGAAGACCTTCAGGTGGACCATTGATCAGCCCTAGAAGGAAGAAGTCCCCCCGACCCCCAGAGCCAGCGCCCCCGCCTTCTGTCCCTGCTCACAGGCAGCCTGTTCTGCGGGACCCGGGGGTCCCCAGACCAAAGCTGGCACCAACAGGATGTGAGTAGGTCCCACTCTGAGCCCAGGTATGGTCCTTGAGTGATCTGTCCTCTCTCAGACCGTAGCTCCATGGAGGCAGACATGGTGCTTATCAGTTTCCTTCCCTGGCCAGAATGTGCCAGCCTGGGGGCTCACGCTCAGAGGCACCTGCCTGCCCATGAAGGGGCAAATGAACATCCAGGCCATACAAAAGGCTCAGCACTCTGAAACCTGAACATGACCCAGGACTTGGCTCCCATGGCCAGCCCCAGAGGCAGCAGGGAGTGATGGCTGAAGAATGAAGGTCCAAAAAAGAAGAGGCAAGTGGCCTGGAAATGCAGGCATACAGGCACCTGGGTACCACTCTGTGACCTGCCTAAAGGGGTTACTTGACAAGTGAAGATTAATTGAAGGGACTCAGGAGGGAAGGCAGCCCTGGGACATGCCTGCGGTCCCCGCCCTCCTCCCTCCCTGCCTCCTCTATATACATGGGCCTGTTTGCAGGCACTTGACCCTCAGTTCCAAAGAGTCTTGGAAACCAAAAGGCCAAGGTGCCCAGCTTTCATGGCGGCAGTGGACGAATGGGCCCACTGTGTGAGAAGCAGGGACCTTTAGGACATGAGCTCAGGGCCTTCCCACTCCTTGGCCATGTGGAAAATGGCAACAAGGACCACACCTTCCCTCTCTGATGGCCCTGCAGCTGTCCCCTGAATGGATGGGGACTTCTGCCAGGGACCCAGGGCATCCCGGTAACCCTTTTGGTAGACAGGACAGAGAGGGTAGATGAGGAGGCCACTGGGGCCAAATTTCTGGGACCTCTATATTCAGAGCTGACCAGAGGCCTTGGAATGGGGACATATGGTATGAGACTTGGCACCCCTTTAGGACAGTCACAGAATCACCCTATGATTTGGCTAAGCCACAGAGACAGTGACACAGGCCTTGGCCTCTGTCCTCTTGCCCTGAAGAGGCATGAATGGGCAGAGGGGCCTAAAAAATACCAAGACTTTCCAGTTTGGGCAGAGCCACCCAAATTACAGCGGCCTCCTCCACATCAAGCTATTTCCAATAAAACGGATCTTCGCTTCGAGATGCCAATTACGTGACCTCAAGTGAGTACTTCACCTCTCTGTGTTGTTTTCTTATCTGTGAAAATACGTTCCAACAAGAACCCACCTCACAGGGTCAGCGTGGGGATTGTGCCACTTGGCACACGAAGTGTGAGTGAGATTCCTCAGGACGAGGGTCCTGTCCCGTGCAGGGGGACAGTCTCTGAGAACTCAAGCTCTAAGGGTCCTAGAAATAATCTGGTGGCTGCAAAGATGAGCCCAGGGAAGGGCGGGATTCTGGGAAGACCACGCATCCGGGCCTCAGCCCTGCTGCTCCGTCCCCACAACCTCCCCTCCCCCGAGGTCCTGGAGGCTGCAGAGAGCTCACGAGACACACAGACAACAACATGCAACAGTGCAGAAAGGGCCAGGCTGGAGGCACAGGCGCACTCTCCACTCACGCCCAGCCGGGCGGGATGCAAGCTCCGGGCAGCACGCAGCATGCGGCCCCCTCCCCTTCGGGTCTCCCGGCCACAGCCACGCCACGCACACTTACAGAGTTATGGTGGACAGTTCTGACATCTTGCAAGGGTGCTGCTGAGCCCGCTGTGGCTTGCAGTAGCATTTCTGCACGCAGCTGCTGGGTGTGACAAGATCAGCACTTCTGTCAGCTGGGGGCATCGGGCAATGGCGAAACTGAGGTGGACCTGGAGCGACAAGGCTCAGGGGAGGGCGGAGGAGCCCAGGTATGGAGACAGGGCTGGGGCAGTGACGTGGAAGAAAATGAGGAAGCCAGGGGCCAAGACATGGAAATGCATGCCCATACGTGTACAGGTGTGTGCACGGACACAGATGCACACAACGAGCGCTCACACTGGGTCCACAGACAGGGAAGGGGTGCTGGTGGGAACGTGTGTTCTGGAGGTGGGGGCAGGGCTGGGTCTCAAGCCCTGGCCCCAGAAATCGGCTGAGTTGGGTCCAGGGTCAGAGTATGGCCGGGGGTCACTCAGCAAGCCGGAAACACACACCATGGACCTGGTGCCAGCTCGCCTGGGCCAGCCTAGCCTGAATCAGGCTGGTTCTGGGCTTGGGTGTCCACTGGTCTTTCTCCTCTACACCTCTCGCTCTTCTGCCTGTGTCTTCTCCTCTCTGAGCCCCCAGGAATTTCAGTGTGGGCATACAGGGGGAGAATAGGTGGGATGGATGGAAGAGATTGTTAATTGGTCTAAATCTGCACTATCCCATAAGACAGCCACTATCCATCAGCAGTTACTGGAATTAAACTTAAGTCAAATTAGAAATCCACGTTCCTCAGTTTCCCTAGCCACACTGCAAGGACTCAATGGCCACACACAGCTAATGGCTCCCATATTGGAGAGCACAGGGTAGGGCATTCCTGGCCCTGATGAGAGTTCTACAGCTCAGCGCTGGGCTAGACTTTCTGATAAAAGTTCGACGGGCAAGGGCAGAAGGCAGAGAGGGGCACCTTTTGAGCATCACCCCACTGCTAGCAGAAACACCGAGGCACCCGTAGGTGAGCCCCAGGTTGGCTCTGCTAGCCTGGGTGAGGCACAGAGAGGGTCCACCTCCTCAGAGAGGTCAGGTGGACTTTCTGTCTGTTCTAGCTCATCACAGTCCTGCTTATGCATGGGTTGGGACAAGCCACAGACACTTCTTTTTCTTCTCTGATAAACACGTAACACATGGATTAAAAGTTGTGTTATCTCGTCAGACCTCAAAAGAGCGGCCTCCTTCAAGAACCCTCCTCAGGCACCATGCGTCACCCAGCTCCTGGCACCTGCCAGGGAACTGATCTCTCTGTGGGGATCTGATGCACATGAAAACAGATACACATGAAGAGACCAGACCTTGGGCATTCACCGATTTGTAATCTGTGATTCCAGATCTTTGAGAGGAATTCTGCAGGTCCCTGACATGTGGAGACACATCATTTTGCTGAGGCAAGAATATGAATCGCACACTTCAAAGAGGAGGCAAGTCAAGTCCGTCCAGGACCCTTGCCGCAGTCAGGTGCGTGGTTCCCATTTAACAGATGGCACCTTTCCACTCACACCCCTCTGAGGTGGGCACCACTGCCCACCTCACAGATGTGGGCAGTGAGGTGCCGCGTGAGGCTCTGCTAGCCAGATCAGCGGCATCAGCACCGCCTGAGAGCTTCTCAGAGACGCAGAATCTCGGGGCCGCCCCAGCCCAGCTGTCTCCGAATCTGCGGTTTAACAAGATCTCTAGGTGATCCACATACAACTCGAAGCTCGAGATGCACTGTCGTGAGGACCTCACACATTTGAGAAGTTTCTTCACGTGCCCTCAGTGAACGCCAAAGGTCTGTTTCATACACATACAAAGAGACAGATGGACACATAAGGATGCTTTCCTCACAAATTAAAAGACATTAATTGGGTATTCGGGAATGGGGACAATTTTAGTCTCCAAATTTATTCTCTATCTGGTCCAGATTCAATGGCTGGCTACTTTCTCCTACATCCAGTGGCCTGATCCCTCAACCATGGCCTGGCTGAGAGTCCGGGACCCAAACCTCAGATGCCGCCGTACCCACCAGGCTTAAGTCCTCACCCTGAATTCTAAAGCTTCAACTGCTCTCTTTTGAGACTGTTCCCTCCCTGAGCTCCCAAAGTGTTGTCCCTGCCCTTCCTGGGCCCTGGACACAGTACATACAGACTCCTCCGATTTCTTCAGAGTACGCTAAAGGCCACTTAGTGGCAAGTTAGCTGGGAGATCAGGCCCCTGGAAAAGATGTGGGTCTCTGATGGGAGGGACAAAAAGGGGGGATCTGATGCCTGGGAGGCCTCTCAGGAGAAAGATCAGGGGACAGAGGTAAGTGGCCTTCTTCCCAAATACTCCGCTTCTCCCAAACCTTCAATGGCTCCGTGCCAAGAGACCCACTGAAAAGCACACAAGAGAGTGGCAGAAAAGCCAGAGACAGGTGTGAGAAAGGAAGAGACGCCATGACCTCTAAAAAGTCACTGCAATTAGTGAAAAAGGGGAAAGGAAATTAATCAAAAGGAAGGCATAAACCCAGACTGGCTTGTGAACTCAGTTCTGATTTGAACCCAAGGGAGGATAAGACATTCAGACGAGGGTGCTGGGAGGGGAGTGAATCAGAAGGCAGGAGATGCAGGGCCACGCCTGCATCTGGAAACCAGGCCTGGTTCTGCCAAAGCTTGGCTGTGTATCTGCAGGAAGGTCAAAGCTACTTCCAGGTCTCAGAAACCCAGTCTGTAACCCAGGGAGGCCGTGCGTGGTTTCTAGGACCCCCGGTTTAGTCACAGGCTAAACTCTATGGAAGCTTTGGTGCTTTTTGGGTGCAGAGCTGCTGCAGCCCCAGAACGTTAGACCCCCTCCCTGGAGGGGTGGGAAGGGGGCTTTGAGGCAGCACCCCTGTCTATTTCGCCCTGTTCCTAGTGGTCACTGAAGCACTAGGACACTCGACAGGCCCACAGAAGGTCTCAGCCTGAACTGTACATTCGGCATAGAGTCCCTCATGATGCTGAGATGCTGTAAACCCCCAGAACCCTGGCCCAGGCCCCAGGCAAGCACTGTGCACCACGCTGGTACTCTGGCCCGAAGCTCAGTGCGGGGAACTTAGAGCTTCCCTGACCACTCCTACCTCCTCCCCCGCCACTGAGGACAAGCTCACCCTCTGTACCCCTCCCTAGCCCAGGGGTCAGGGCACCTGAGCTCAAGGATTTATCTAGACACTGATTGCTGAGTGGTCTCAGGTGGTGCCACTTTCCTTCTCTGGGCCTCAGTTTCTTCATCTGCAAAATAGGAGAAACGACTCCCCCCTGCTGCTGATCCCTAATAGGAGTTGTGAGCACAGGGCACTCCTAGATAGAGGAGGGGTGCTTTGGAAGTGGAAAATGGAGCCCCATGTGAAATGGAAGCCTTAGGTCATGGGCTGACAGCTTCCTGGCTGCATTTCTGCCACAACAGAGCCTGTCTTCGGCGTCAAGGTCATCCTTGAGACACTGGGTATATCACAGCCCTGCAGACTATCTCCATCATGGTATCTGCCCTCTTCTCCTTCCTTCACCCAAGGGGCTGTGCAGACCTGCTCTGGAGGTCCCTGAAGGAAGTACAAATGGGGTTTCTCTCCCCCAGCCCCAGACTCAAGAGGCAGCTCCCAATGCCTATCCTGTAATGGGGAGACAGCTGGGAGTAAAGCCAACTCCTGGAGAGGGTCACAGCACAGTCCGTGTCTGTGTGGGAACCTCACCCTCCCTTTTCTGAGCCAGCTGGCTTCTTGCAAAGCCAAGAGCAGGAAAGGGCAGACTAAGCCAGACCCCAGCCTCAGGCTGAGCCCTAACCCCCACCCCAGACCACATCAAGCCAGAGCACATGCCAAGCCCTGGCCAAGGCCCACACTCCAACCCTGACCACTGCCCAAGTCCTGGTGGCAGCCACTCATTCCACCAGGAGCACCAGGTGAGGGAGTGTGGGTGGCCCAGTGCTACCGCCCCCTGTGGGGGTCCAAGCCCCCAACAGGATGCCATCTCAAACCCTTAGCATCTAAGCAGCTGGAACCAACGTACAGGAAAGGGAGTGAATGCTGGTCTGAGGGCACAGGCAGGGGGTCCTCTCGGGCTTTCTTGGGGACTCCCAGGCTTAAATTTGTTCTGGAAACAGAGGAAAAAACCAGAAAACTGTTGTGGGCAGATCTGAAGGGGCCTCTCAGCCCCACACATAACTCTGGTGGCCCAAGGGGACTCAGGCACAACCTTGAAATCTCCTCTCCCACCAAGTCCTGCCCCTTCCCATCCCCCCATAGTCTCCCCTCCCCACAGCAGACATCTCCCAGCCCAAAGCACTCCAGGTGGGGCAGTTCTCTACAAGGCTGGATCCCACTGGGGCCGCTTCTTTCAGGAAGCCTTGATTATACACTTATTTAACACCACCTCTCATCTGTCATTTCCTCAAGGACAGGAAAGATGGTGCGGTCGCGCTTGGAGCCAAGGGCCAGCTGCACGCAGCTGTGGCCTCACTTGTTACTACTGGATTCATTTCACTTCACTGACAACTAGTTCCTTCAGCTGTGAAACGGGATGACACTGAGCACTTGGTTGCTCAGCCCACCAGATTGGCTGGGTGTTCCTGAATGCGTGTGGATGGAGTTGCAAGTGTTGGTATAATGTCCTCGGTCCTCAGCAGCACTGTCTCCTTGATTATCCCCCACTTTCCACCAACAGGGTCCGACTGACTCTGGAAACACTCATATATGTCGCCACGTGTGATGAGATCAAGGAGATCCCTCATCCTGTGTTAGCCCTCCTGTTTGGCTTGCCAAACACAGCTGAGATTTTTGTCTTTGGGGCTTGAGACTAAGCACCAAAGAGGATTCACTGAGATTGCAAGGGATTTTTTCCCATAGCAGAAGCAAACCAACCAGCTGGTTCTTTAAACATGTGTACTTAAATGTAGAAATCACTCTTAAAAATGGTTGTCTCTGCATTAGGAAGGCCGGACAGGATTCTACAGCTCCCAGTCTGGGAATAATTCAGAAACCCTGACTCTACACTTCTCTCCCACCAGACCCAGGGAGCTTCTGGATGCCGGGACAAGGTGTCTAAGCTGGTGAAATGTGTGTTGGGTCAGGAGAGTGTCCTTAGTTAGGCTGCAGTTGGGCCCCTGTGTGTGTCCCTGCACAGGCAAGGGAAGGGGAGGAGGGGGGAGCCTCCCAGAGAACAGATCCCAGGAACCTCAGAAGAAACCCTTCCCAACAGCAAGCAGAGAGTGGGAGGTCTGAGGCTGGAGCTCAAAGGAGAGAAGAGGCCGACTTAGCTACCACTAGCTTCCGATGTCAGAAATAACTGTGGGAGGCATCTGGCCCTAGCGCAGTCCACCCTGTGGCCAGACACAAGGACATGAGTGTGACGGCAGACAGGAAGGTGAAGGGAGCAGCAGGGCCCTGTTTTGTGGGTCCTGGAGACTAAGGCAGGAATGATCCCTTTAGGCAGTCAGATGCAGGAAGCCAGCCCTACTGGCCCTCAGTGCAAGGCTTTAGAGACTTTATGACTTATATGCATGACAAATTTTCGACTACATAACACATACAGATAAGCAGAAATTGGTTAAAAAAAACTTGCAAAAACATGAAGAAAAAAAAAGACAGTAAATGGATAGCCAAAAAACAAAAAACAAAACAAAACAAAAAAACAAAGGTAGGGAGTCTTTTCCAGTGAGATGTAAGCATCCTAAATACAGGGAGAACAAGGCTGACCAAGTCCTATGCAGATCCCCCACCCCCATGGGAAGGACTTCCACAAGAGCAGATGCCCGAGCTGCACACGCAGGCCCAGGGCAAGCTCTGCCTCCCTGGGGAAGCCCCAAGGATCTGGGACTGGTCTCTGGGTAGTTCTTGCCACACCCTGTATTCAGGAAAATGGCCAGTGGGGAGAGCCCTTTGCTCGGGTCTCTCTGTTGCTCTACTTGTCCACTGGCAGCCATCAAGGTTCTGAGCCCTGGGTTGGGGTCTCCAATGAAGGCAGGACCAAGCCTCCACTGATGCCGTGAGAATACCTCAGTTTCTTCTAATCTACTCTTTTAATTAAAAACTGAGGAGGCAACAAGCATGGCTTTCACCTTGCCCATGGAGAGACCCCAGGGACTGCCCTCAGACTTTCGGTGCCCATCTGGCCCCACCAGCCAACCACAGGGGATCGACCTTCCTCCCCAGCAGCAGCAGTGTCCCCAAACCCCACACACTCAGCTGGACACTCTCTTGATCATGAGGCAAGAAGGGTGAAATGGAAGGTGCCTGGTCTCATTCAGAATAACTGGAAGGCTGGGAGAAGAGTGACAGAGCCAAGTGGGACAAGCTATTAGGGATCTGACTGCAAAACCATTTGTAGGAAGCAAAGCCAAACGGCCATGGAAGTGCAGAAACCCTACCCTCAATGGTAAGGGTTGCCTGGGGAACAAACAAATCAGTTGTCCCTCTGGTCAGGGAGGAGGGAGTTACAGGAGGAAGACCAGACCCAGTGACAGAGCTTCCCTGAAAGAAGGTGGAGAAGAGAAAGAATCCCCCCATCTTCCAATATCCAGACCAGAAAGAATGTCCACCTGGTTGGCTAGTCGGGGCTGAGCAAGTTGCTCACCCTCTCTCAGCTGGGGTGGGGTCATCAGGCAACAGGGCACCCCGTGGCATTCATGAACTTCCCGCAGAACCAAGATCCCCAAAGGAAACCCAACTGCTAAACAACTAAGACCTTATCTACCCTAAGGAGTCTGGTGTTTTCCATCTTGGTTTTCTTAGGGTAAGACAGGATCTGACCATCTCTTCCTCTCTCTCTCTCTCTCTCTCTCTCTCTCCCTCTCTCTCTCTCTCTCTCTTCCTTTCCATGTAACTGGCATGCAGATTAGCTCCTGGGCTGGCTGAAGGACAGGCAAGAAAACTACATTTTAAAGGCACTTTACTCAGGAAGAAGTCTTGCAAATGCCCCCGCTGGTTTACCCCTTCGGCAAACCCTAGGCCTTCTCCTGTGAGCTCAGTGCAGGGCCCACACAGCTGCTGGAAGTGACTATGCGTTCACACAATGGTACTTACAAGTAGATGCTGGACTCATTGCCGCCCATGTCTGGAGACTGGAGTTTCTGCACGAGGATGACGATGATGCCAATGAAGAGCACAAAGTTAACCTGAAGAGCAAAGAAAAAACAGATAGAAATGATTCTGGACAAAGACTTACCACAGCCCCGCCTCTTCACAGACTGTTACGGCCCCAGGAGGACCCTCTCTCATCAGTCAAATCCCCATCCAGACATAAAATCCAAGATGGCAGCCATGAGAACACTTGTTTACCTCCCATTTACTATTGCAGCCAGCAGAGATAGAAGAAAATGAATTTCATAAGAGTACTGAGAAAAACGGAGCTTTTCTGGCTCCAACAGAGCCAGAAAAGTAGGTAATTTCTAGAAGAGAAAGCAAATAGGATCCGGGGGATGGAAAACAATGCCAAACAGACAGAGAAGAGGTTCCTGCCGAGGTGAGCGCTGTCCTCTGGAGAGACTCCAAGCGCAGAGTAACTGAACATGGGGAACCAGAAAGGACAACCATAAGCAATATTAATTAAAAGACTGCCCGGGAATGGCAATGACAGCATTTACCTTCAGATAAAGATCAGGGACAAAACCTCTCTAAACAGAAAGGGGGAAGACAGGGAGCAAATAAATAGAAACAAAGTGCAGTGAAAGGACCATACAGTGACATCATCTGAATGGAGCCAAAGCAGTGCCTGGAGGAAAAAAAATGTAGAACTTGACACTAACTTATTAAACAATAGTAAATATTGGCATTAATATAATGAAGCATTCAAATCAAAAGCTAGGGGGAAAGTGCCACAATTTTAACTTACACAAGAAGGAAATTAAGGTAAAAATTCATTATAAAGAAACAGGAAAAAAGTAGACTTGATCAATAAAAACTTTATTTGGGGGCTTTGTCTTGTGTGTTTGTCTCCACAGATCAATTGGAATGATAAAGCATGAGCCATGAAGGCAGAGTTCTCTCAGTGATCGCCACTACAAGCCCAGCATCTACACGGTACCCAGAATTCAGCACAGTACAGTGCTCACTGCAAATGATAGTTGATCCAAAAGGAGAAAAAAATGACTAAACAAATTTAGGGATCAGAAGGAGGACAAGACAACAGATGTATAGAATATTTTAAATCACAAGAGAAAAATCAAACAAAATGGGAAAAAATGACAAAATCAAATCAAGAAGATGTAGAGCGTGCCTGAGTGGCTCAGGCAGTTGAGTGTCTGATTCTTAGTTTCTGCTCAGGTCATGATCTCCCGGTTCATGAGTTTGAGCCTTGCGTGGGGCTCTGTGCTGGTGGTGTGGAGCCTGCATGGGATTCTCTCTCTCCCTGTCTCTCTGCCTCTCCCCTGCTCTCTCTCTCTCTTTCTCAACAGATAAATAATCTTTAAAAAAATTTTAAAGAAGAGGTGGAAAATCTGAGTAGAGCAAGGTCTTTAGGAGAAATTTAAATAAACTGATCAAAGATGTATGCATTAAAAGGCTCCCTGCCCAGATAACTTTACAGACCAGTTTCTTAATACCTCCAGAGAAGATGTAGTTTACAAACTACCTCCCTGTTTAAAAGCAAATAAAAAGAAAACCTCACAAATTACTTACTAAGCTAACAAAACTCTGCCAGAAATCCCAGACAATGAAGAAAGCATACAGACACACACACACCTAACACCAGAGACCATACAAAGAACAATGCAAAAACTACAAAAAAAATATTAGCAAATAGAATTTAGCAGTGTGTTAAAAGAACAAACATCATGTTTGTAAAGGTTTAATATCAGAAATTCAGGAGGGAAAAAACAGGAAAAAAAATCAAATCTACTGATATTTGTTACATCAACAGATTAAAACAATAAGCTACCTTTATCCCCCATAAGATTGGTGACTAGTTCAGTAATCAAAACATCAACAAACACATGAGAAATAAGCACTCTTGCAGTCTTTTCACTTGCTACCTATGAAAATGTTAAATATACATACTCTTTGTCCCAGAAATCCCACTTCTAGAGATTTATTCTAAAAGATATATTCATGCTTGCTCAAAGATACACATAAATATATCCATTGTAGTACTGTTCATTAGGAAGAAAAACTGAAGTATTATAAATGTCCATCATGAAGGGAAGGGATCACTCCAGTAAACGTTTCCAAAGCATATTGGATTTCCTAATTAAAAAAAAAAACACACACTGAAGCAAGCCAGGAATAGGAACTTCCCTAATTCAATGAAGCATAACTGCGCAAAACTATATAGTAAACACCACCCTCATCCAAACCGAGGAATAAATGATATAAATACTGGAAAGAGTAAAATTATTTTCATTTATAGATTATGTCATTTTCTACCTAGAAAACCAACAGAAAAGGGGCAGAAACTAATAAGAGAGTTTAGAAAAATAACTGAGAAAAAAAAATACACAAAAAAACCAACAGCTTCCCCATAATCCAGCAATAACCCACTAGAACATACAATGACAGAATGAGTCCCAGATACGATACAAGCACAGAATGGAAAATACCTTGCAGGCAAATTGAACAGGATAACTAAACAGCTACACAAATGACTCTATGAGAAAGGCAAAATAAATGGAGAATCATGCCACCTTCTTGGAGAGGAAGATTCCATATTTTTAAGAAAATCACTTCTCCAAATTAACTTATAAATTCACTGCAATTTCTCTAAAAATCTTGGGTCGCCTGGGTGGCTCAGTCAGTTAAGCGTCCGGCTTCAACTCAGGTCATAATCACACAGTTTGTGAGTTCAAGCCCCACATTGAACTCTGTGCTGGCAGCTCAGAGCCTGGAGCCTGCTTTGGATTCTGGGTCTCCTTCTCTCTGCTTCTCCCCAACTCATGCTCTGTCCTTCTCTCTCTCTCAATAAATAAATAAATAAATAAATAAATAAATAAATGTTTAAAAAAATATCTCAATCAGACTCTTTTTTCTTTTTGCAACTTGACAAGGATATTTGAAAGTTCACCTGAAACAGTGTAGAGGTTCCTCAAAAAACTATCCATAGAACTCCCCTATGACCCAGAAATAGCACTGCTGGGAATTTACCCAAGGGATACAGAAGTGCTGATGCATAGGAGCACATGTACCCCAATGTTCATAGTGGCACTTTCAACACTAGCCAAATCATGGAAAGAGCCTAAATGTCCATCAACTGATGAATGGATGAAGAAGATGTAGTATATATATACAGTGGAATACTATGTGGAAATGAGAAAGAATGAAATCTGGCCATTCATAGCAAAATGGATGGACCTAGAGGGAGTCATGCTAAGCGAAATAAGTCAGGTAGAAAAGGACAGATACCATATGTTGTCACTCATAGGTCTAACAGGAGACACCTAACAGATGACCACAGGGAGGGGAAGGGGGAAAGAGAGTTGGGGAGATAGAGGGACACAAATCACGAAAGACTATTGAATACTGAAAATGAACCGAGAGCTGAAGGGGGAGGGGCGGAAAGGGCTGATGGTCATGGAGGGGGGCACTTGTGGGGAGAAACACAGGATGTTATATGGAAACCAACTTGGTAATACTATTAATAAAAAATAAAATAAAATAAAACACATGTATTAGGGGATGCCTGGGTGGCTCAGTCGGTTAAGCCTCCGACTTCGGCTCAGGTCAGATCTCACGTTCGTGGGTTCGAGCCCCGCATCGGGCTCTGTGCAGACAGCTAGCTCAGAGCCTGGAGCCTGCTTTCGGTTCTGTGTCTCCTTCTCTCTCTGCCCCTCCCCCTCTCATGCTCTGTCTCTCTCTGTATCAAAAATAAATAAAACATTTAAAAAAATAAATAAATAAACTTTAAAAAAAAACACATGTATTAGTGATTCCAAAAAAAAAAAAGAAAGAAAAAGAAAGTTCACTTGAACAAGTAAACGTGCAAGAAAATTTTGAAGGAGAAAAGAATAAAGAAAGGAATATGAACAGACCAGATCTCAAAACCTGTTACCAGGTTATAATAACAAACACAAGGGGGAATTCACCATGGAAATAGCCAAATAGATTAGTAACACAGCATAAAAAGTCTGGAATGAATACAAGAAGAACATATTGAATGTTCATGATAAAGTAACTTTTCAACATAAAGGAGAAATGATGGTCTATTTAATAAAAAGAATTAAGAGGGTGGAATGCCTATCCAATTGGAGAAAAAATACTAAAACTAAGGAAGATTAGATATAATTTCAGATTAGACAAAGAAATAAAAATTTAGCTTGAGCGAGGTGCTTCAGAGACTCAGTCAGTTGAGTAGCCGACTCCTGATCTCAGGCCAGATCATGACATCACAGTTTCATGGGTTCAAGCCCCACATCGAGCTCTGTGTTGACAGGGTGAAGCCTGCTTGGATTCTCTCTCTGTTCCCTCCCACTTGCTCTCTGTCTCTCTCAAAATAAATAAACTTTAAAAAATCAACTAAATGGGGCACCTGGGTGGCTTAGTCGGTTAAATGTCCGACTTCAGCTCAGGTCATGATCTCGCGGTCTGTGAGTTCAAGCCCCGTGTCAAGCTCTGGGCTGACAGCTCAGAACCTGGAACCTGCTTCAGATTCTGTGTCTCCCTCTCTCTCTGCCCTTCACCTGCTCATGCTCTATCTCTCTCTGTCTCTCAAAAATAAATAAAAATGTTTTAAGATAAACAAATAAATAATAAAAAATCAACTAGATTAAGGACATACATATAATAATCCAACCTATAA
The DNA here is from genome assembly GCA_004023785.1 of Mungos mungo. Taxonomy (NCBI): domain Eukaryota; kingdom Metazoa; phylum Chordata; class Mammalia; order Carnivora; family Herpestidae; genus Mungos; species Mungos mungo. Next base: position 23,694 of record PISW01009402.1, read on the forward strand.
AATTATAATAAAACAATTAAGAATACTTTTATATCCTAGGATGTGAAAAGACTTCCACAAACAAGAAATAAGTTTCAGAATTCATGAAGGCAAAACCTGACAGTTTGACTGTAATAAAATTCTGTAATCTTGGAAACACACTTACAACAGTTTTTTTTTTATGTTTTTAATGTTTTATTTATTTTTGAGACAGAGAGACAGAGCATGAGTGGGGATGGGGCAGAGAGAGAGGGGGACATAGAATCTGAAGCAGGTGCCAGGCTCTGACCTGTCAGCACAGAGCCCAATGCGGGGTTCCAACCCATGAACTGTGAGATCATGACCTGAGCCGAAGTTGGACACTCAACCGACTGAGCCACCCAGGCGCCCCACAACATGTTTAACAGATAAAGTGTTATTGTCTTTCAAACAGTTAGAAAGACAAGTGAGTAAAGCAAGCAAAAGAAAAATGAACAAAAGAAATAAACAGGTAATGACCAGAATAAAAATGAATTGTCAATAAGTGCTTGGAAAAAAAATACTTCACTGCACTAGCAATATGGAGAAATTCACATTAAAATGATAAGCTATCATTATCAGAAGACCGTGCAAAAATGTAAATGTTTGATATTTTAAGTGCAGACAATGATAAGAGGTACTCTTTCTGGCCCAACAATTCCATTTCTAGAGATTTATCCTAAAGAAATACTCATGCTCAAAATTATGTACACAACTGCTCCAAGTAGCATATTCTTGCTAGCAAATGAGATAATATAAATGTCCAATACTAGTGGAATAGCTAAATGACTTGAATATCCATGTTGCAGAATATAACGCAGCCATGAAAAGGAAAGAGGCCGATTTGTACAGCGACCTCTGTATTACTCCTCTTCTCCTGTTTTCTGCCCAGGCCCCGTCTCTTCCCCCTCCTTGTCTCAAGGATACTCACCATTATGGAACCAACCACAGGGCCTTTGATCACCCACCACAGAGCTGTGTTGTCATTCATATCCCAGCAGCTGAAAGACAGAGAGAAAGAAGAGAGATTAAGCTCAGGGCTGGGATGCCCACAGGACAATGCCCCTAGGCCCACTGTGGCACTTTTGCCCTACAGCTCTCTGAGGAGGGGCTGCCTGGAAAGAGAGTGCTCAGGCATGCTGCAGACCCTAGCCCATTTCTGGTTCTTCTAGTGCCTCGGTTCTTCCCTCTGCTTCCCATCAAGGCAGGAAGTGGAACACAAGAGTTGGAGTCACCAATGGGCTCCTGGGCAAGGGCCATGTTCCCCCTTCAGGTCTAGGGCTTGAGGAGGTGTGACCTCACCCCCAACGCTCTTCTTCCTCTCCCTCAAAGGAAAACAGACACTCAGAGCTGGGCCCAGAAGTAGTGAGGAACTCTGAAACCCTACACATTCTTGCTAGCTTGTCTGAGATGTAGCCAGGGATGTCCACCTGTGGTAGGGTCAGAGTGGGGAGTGGGGGTACAGTCTGGGCAGTTAATGTGAGGTCGGGCAGCCACTGAGACCTGGCGGTAAGAACCTAGTCGGGGCTCTCACCTGGCCCTTGGGTATGTACTCACCCTGTGTTATCAAGGTAGAACCTCAGCACAGCCCACACAGACACACACACAGTTGGGGTCCCTGGAAGAGCAAGAAAAGAAGCTCGGTGATAAACAGGAAAATTCACAGGCCCTGGGTTCCCCCTCAGATTTGGGGTTCCCAGAAGCCACTGTCCCCATTCAGACAGGGTGTTCTGACCCATGGGGCAGGTCGCCTTTTAGATCTGGAGTCTTGGGTACCCTAAGTGTCCCTTGTACCTGGGCCTCCTGAGGTTTCATGTACTCCCAAGACCCCGGGCTATCTCACTTCTCAGGACTCCTGAGCATATCACCTCTTCCTGATGGCGGGATTTCTATGGGCAGGAAGAGCAAGACAGGGTCCCAGAACCAGAAGCATACCACCAGCTGCGGGGCAAGACAATGCTTACCTCCTCTGACCTAACACGCCCTGACAGCAGGACCAAGGACGCACCTGGCCATGAGGACTGAGCCTGTCCAGGCCACAGCAAGGGACCTACCCCAGCCTATGATGGTGTACCAGTAGAAGTATCTCCTCTCAGGGAAGAAGGTCTCCACCAGCAGGGTGAAGAGGTATAGGCCCTCGATGAACAGCCAGAAGTAGTTGGACACGACACAGTAGTGGAAGAAAACCATTATGGCCTTGCATTCCACCTGCAAAGAGGGTGGGGAGGGGGAGGGAGGCATGAAGGCCCCACTGCTGGCTCCCACCCAGGTCTGGAAATCCAGCCCAACAGGGCCACGTAGAATCCTGAAGGGCCTTCAGTTCTGACATGCTTGGGCTCAAACATCCCATGGGTCTGAAAGACTCAACATTCCTGGATTCAAAAAGTGTAAAATGGTGGCATCCTATGATTCTGAGTCAAAGCTGCCCATGGAAGCCACTCTACATATGCCAGAAAAGGTTGGGCTGGGGTGAGCACAGGGCCCTCTCCCCTCCCCAGGCTCACTCTCGCCTCCTTTCCTGCTCCTTCTCCAGCTGCTTCGAGTAAGGTAGATACAGAGGACCCTTCAGGAGGCTCCTTGGTAAAATAAAGGTTTGGGACATCAAGGGGGAATACTCTTGGTCCCCAGAAATCTCAGAGAGACTCCCATCCAAGTATGCCCTCCTGGGTCAAGACCCTGTGCTCTGTCTGGGGTGTTCTTTCCATTGTATTCCATCAAAGCCTATATTTTCTGCTTACCTCCCAAAGGTATGAGAATTGAGGAGGCAGTCTGGAGAAAGCCCAAGCCAAGCAGCCCCTGGGCTCTGTCACGGGTTAGCTAAATGCCCAGGGGCCAGGCCAGCTGTCTCTCTGAACCTAGTTTCCTTCTTGGGAAGGTGGGACTTGGCATTTCTACTCCCCCTTCCACATCTGCTCTACATGTACAGAGAGAGGGACAGGAAATGACCTCATATGGGGATCTCACTGGCTACTAGCAACCTCAAGGTCATTCCTGGACTTCTGCATTCACCGGGGACAATGCCTTAACCTGCAGGAAAACAGCTGGATGACAGGGTGTCACATGGAAGGGAGTCACAGGGGGCCTCCTGCTGGGGCCCGGCTCACTCACGGTGGAGATAAAGCAGTGGTTGCTGTCCTGTTCCGCGTAGAGGATCCAGTCTTTGATGAAGACGGAGATGGCCCTCAGCATGAAGGACACAAACAGGTTCATGTGGATGAAATTGCGGGTGCAGTGTAGCTTCCTGTACCAGCAAGCCAGGGGAGAAAGAGGCCTTGAAGCAAGGAACCCATTCCACCCCTCCACTCTGAGGTCTGCTTTGGGCCAACTCCACGGCTTTGTCTCAGGGGGTCCCCACCTTCCCCACCCCCTTCCCACCTCCCTAAATCCTCATCCACTGCCAGGCTCCACTATTCGGCGAGGCCAGACTCTCCCCTCCTGGGCACTTCTCCAGGCAAAGGCTGGTACCTGTTCTGACCTCTGTATCTAGACCAGGAGGATAACAGTGAGGAACACAGGTCTACCCTGCTGTGTGGCCCTGGACACATCATTTGCTCTCTCTCGGGTCAAGTTCCCATCCATTAGCCTAGGGGTGGGGGAAATGTCCTTGCCCTCTAAGGGACCTCCAGGGCTGATATCCAGGGAAAGGGGTGGGGGTGGGTGGCACAGAGCAGGGCTCTGAGCTAGGGTAGGCGGCACTGGCTGGAAACGCTGCTGGGGGAGGGTCTTACCGGAAACGACACAGGATGACCATGGCCGTGGTGAGGGTGACAAGGGATGTGCTGTAGCCAACTGTGTACAGAGCCTTGACTGACAGGTAGTAATAATCCTGGAGCAAAGCACAAAACATTCAGGGTTCCACATGGGGCTTGCCCCAACCCCCCAACCCCTCAGACCAGGGCCTACCCACCTCAGGGCCCACTACTCAGCTCCTCCTTCCTTTCTCACCTCCTCCTCTTCCTCTACTACCCTGCCCCCCATCCCATCCCCCATGAGTTTTTTACTCCCCTCTGCAGTGTCTGTATTCTGTTGACGCTCACTAAATGCTTGCTAAATACAGGGCCACCAACCAATCAGAACAGGTACAGCCTTCGCCTGGAGAAGTGTCCAGGAGGCCCCCTGCTGAGCCCAGCATCAACCTTTCATTTGCTGGGCCACAGTAAGGGCTCATCCTAGAAGAGCAGCCTGGGAGGTAGGGGACACATGGTGGAGGCTGAAGGAACTCAGGCAGCAAACCAGATGCTTCTTGGCCCAGAAGGAATGAGTGGGTCTTGCCCTCTGTGTACTTGGGTACACAGCAGGTGCCCATGCACAGACTAGGGACCTGAGCTTCCTGGAGTCCCAACGGGAGCCAAGGCCTTTGCAGGGAACACGCTGCCATGGGCCTCCTCAGCCCCACCGCCACCGCCTCCAGGTGGGGACAGACACTCACCTGGTCCCCGGTCTCAGACTCGTATTCATCAAACCCACAAGCATCTACATAATGAGGGAACGGCTCCGACCATCCATCCTCAGTGCAGTTCCGGCTCACCACCCTCATGTCTGCAGTAGAATGAAAACTCAGCGAGGCATGGAAATGATTTAAAAGGACCCTGAAATTCTTACTTGAAAATTACTTCTTAAGTAGGAATTTCTGGAAACCCATGTGCCCCTCTGGGAAGCATGGTGACTGAAGGTTCATGAAATCTCCCACTATCAGAGGAAAAACAGTGATGGCTGGTGACCTTAAGCTCAGCCTTTACGCAAAGAACGTTGGGGAGGACAAGGCACTGCTGATCTCTTAACAAGGGGTGAGAGGACCGAGCCAGGCTGAGTACAGCCTCCTTCTTTTCTGGAGTTGGCAAATACTCCAAAAAGGCCTGAGCCCCTTCGCTAGGCCCTAGGTCAGCAATCATCAAATTGCAATGGGCAGAAAAGAATGATGGGAGATCACCATTGCAAACCCCAATGCATTCCAATCCCCAGACTCTGCTGGAGGAACCACTTCAGGTGACAATGATGCAGGAGCTCCGGTCATACACCGGGAGCACTGGGCCTTCCAACAGCAGTATCCTGCCCGAAGGGGACACACGCCTTGCTTAATTAACAAGGACCAGACCTGCATTAACCTCGCGCCAGATCTTATTAAGATATGTATGTAAGTTAAAAAAAACAAAACACTTTTGCCTCCCCAGGTTTAGAGGTCTGTTTTCTGTCACTAATGCACCTTAATTTTCTTTTGATAGACTTTAAAGGCCATTTTGTAGGACACCAAAGCGGAGGGAGTCATTTCCTGTCTCCAGAGTGGAATCTCGATTGGGTTTTGCCCCGCCTGGGGCCTTTTAGCCTTTAATGATTGCTCGTTTCAGCCTCCCCTCTCCTGACTGTCTGTAAGGGTGAACCACAGACGCCCCGTGGAGGGGAGGAGACAAACAGACCCCTCCACCTCCATCCCTGTACTGGAGTGTGGCCCCAGGCTGACCCCTGTCCCCAGACTGGCTTTCTGGGAGTTTACCTGGTATATTAGGACACACGGGGATTGTTCTTTCTTTTACAGGATTCAGAGGCCAGAAAACTGTGTACAACAGGCGACATCTCTGGAAAAGGGGGCTCTAGAACCGATGTTTCTGGAAGGACCCCTGCTGTGGCCAAGGCCCTCTCTGGGGAGCTCAGAAAGGAGGAAAGGGCAGAGACCAAGACAAGAAACCCCTGCTCACATCTCCAACCTCATGTCCTTGCCAGTGGAGTTGGAAGATCTTAGGCCAATTCTTTTTTACCAATAGAATCAGAAACATACTTCCTGGGACCCTGGGAAGCAGCACAGGGTCGGTGACCCTGCTGTAGAAGACAGCTCTGCCCAGAGTGGGGGGATTCCTGGTCTCCATTGCGTCTCAAATTTGGAGTCCTGTGACACGGACAAGGAGGACGTCTGCCAGGCCCAGGGAAAGGAGGAGTCGCTTCTGTCCCACATTTGGATGCCAAATTCTTTTTTCTTCCAGCAAATCCATGCAGGCTGTTACTGGCTGGCGACCTCCTTCCAAGTCCCTCTGAAACCTTCCAAGTCCCTCTGAAAGTCTGCGTGTCCTGGGGGAATCAGGGCCTTGGCCAAGTCCCTTCCCATTTCTGGGCCTCGTCTCCTCTCTGCTTTGCCCACATCAGGGTGGTGGGAAGAGGAAAGGGAAGCTGCTTTGAAAAGCAATTCTGTAAAAGTGTCCTAGAGGTAGAAGCCATTTCCTTTCTTTTATTTTCCTTCTTTCTCTGTTTCTTTTTATAAGACTGTGTGGGCACAGAAGCGTATAAACCATTTTATTCAGAACTATTCCACGAATTTGCCACTCTATTGTTCTGATGGAAATCTCCAGAAGATCAAGTACTCTCCAGAATGTCAAAACCCTGCCATGGCTGCGTCTACTTCACTAGGCTATTTTGTCCCAACAACTTCATAGGAGCACAGAATTTTAGGGCAGCGGCTCTCAAAGTGGGCACTTTTCCCAGACCAGCCCACCAAGCATCAACTGGGAGACTGGCGAGAAATGAACATTCTCAGGCCTTACCCCCCCGCCTACTAAATCAGAGACTCTGGGGTGGGGTCCAGGAATCAGAGTTTTAATAAGTCCACTGGGTGACAGATCACAGTGAAAGTTTGAGAACCACCGTTGTACCTTGGGCAAGTTCCAAACTATTAGGGTCTCTCTAATCCAGGGGATCTGTACTTGGGAATCCACAATGAGGGTTCGAGAGATCTGGGCTCCCAGAAATTGTACGTACAATGTTCTAACAGAGCACGTGAGTAAGAGTCTCCCTGGAGAAAATCCACAGCTTTTTCAAAGAAGGGAAGCAACCTGCCAAAGATCACACAGCCACAGAAGGGCACTGCCTGCCCTGGGATGGGGGCTCCCAGGCTCACACAGCAGCAGGTGCTCCCCCTCCAGCCAGCCCGTGCTTGGCCCCAGCTTCCCCATAACCTCACCTGAGAGATCCAAGGAGTTACTGTCAGGGAAATCAAACTCTCCTGCAAAGCACAGAAGTGGGCATAAGTCAGTACACACAGTCATCTACGTGTTGGGGATATGCATGGTTTACTCTCCACCCCGGAAGCCCAAGGCCATCCCTGGTCCAGAGGACAGAGGTGCGATCTTGGCCAAAAGGCTGCGGCACACCTGGCAGCCACACGCTGCTGACACACCAGGCCTTCTCGCATCAATCTCATTTGCTTTGTATTTCCGTGATGCTAATGATGGCCATGACTCAGTTCTCCCACCGGGCAACAGGAAGTGCAGATGGGATATTGTCAGGAAGGTGGGAGGGCCTCTGGACTGGGAGGGGAATGGAAAAGGATGACTGGCCCTCTTCCAGAAAAAGGCAAGGAATGTCAACATGGGTCCCGGGCTTGGGTTTCTTCTTTGGTCTGCAAGCCTCCATCTCAGCTCCAAACCTGTCTCATCCAAGGGAGCCAGGACTTCATCCTCAAGCCTTTTTTCTCTCTCCTGACTCTTCATTCTCACTTCCATCCTTTCCTCTATGATTCATTCCCTGCTGGCCATGAACCCTCGTCTCCTTTTCACTTCTCAAAATCCTGTTTCCAACACATAGCTGACATACCACCTCCTCCAGGAAGCCTCTCTGGACCTAGTCGTTATCCTGCCTGCTGCATAGCTAGGTCTCCCGTGCTCTCAAGGCTGCCCTACATTCCAACTCCACAGCCACATAGGAGGTCAACATCTATGTGGGCTCACACACACATTCAGGCCTGTAACGTATGCCTGCGCACACGGGAAGGTTCATTTGCCAACCCCTCCGCGACTGTGTCTCATCCTCCCGAATCAGCCCATGAGCATCCGACACCAAGGCAACTCCGCCTCCCATCTGCCTGTGTCCCCCACCTCCCGATGGCCAAGGGTGGGTGGTGTGGGGAGAACCTGGTCCCTGATAAGCCTCTCATTCTACCCCCACCCATTCCCAGCAGTCAGAACTGGGCTCCCGATGAATGGTCAGATGGACAGATAGACGACCAGCAGCCTGTCCTCTCCAAGGTTCCTCTTACCAATGGATTCCATCTCCCACACTGAAACAGAGAAAGAGAGACAATACAGAGGTGAACAAAGGGGCTGAAGCTGATTCTGCTCACACTGGGTCCTGCTCGTTTCCTCCCTTTCCCGCTCCCTTCTCCCAGACCCTCCTGGGGACCCAGGGCCATGAGGACTACAGACAGGGGGTGGGCCAGACTCGGGACCCAGTTAAGGAGAAACGAGCACAGGCATTTGAGAGAAGGAAAGAGATCAGTGCTCCTGTATCTTCAATAACCTGCAGAGCAACAACGACTACAGCAAACAAATCCAGCCCTGGAAACCGTGAAACAAAATGAGAAATGCCATTCTCGACTTTCTAAGTGTTTAAGGCAAGTCTCGCTGATCCAACTTCGAAAACAGAGATGCTAAAAGGCCCTTTAAGCTTAAAGGCCCTTAATGAGCCATTAAGAATCAGGTGTAAATAACACATTCATCGTGCAATTGCCAGAGGGAGGGATAGGGTGCGGAGGACTTAAATCTTAAAATCTTAGTTTACTGCTGATTCACGTTGCCTATTTTGTTGTTGAAAAGAAGCAGTCTTGCCATGGCACCTGACCCAAAGCAGACGTGCAAGAAACTTCAAGTAAATGATGAATGAGAGGAGTACGTGCACGGAGGAAGTGATGAAGATGGTTTCCATAGGAACGCATCAGGGATGCAGCTGAGTCACCTGCTGCCACGGCACCTGATGCCCCACCACGTACACGGTACCCCGCACCTCAGCACTTCCTGAGTTTGTCTCCTCTTTCAAATTCACTTTCTGTCCTGTTCTGGGTCACACCATGTACCCCAGTTGTCAGGATGGTACAGCCAAACTGCCGGTCTCCCTATGGACTGGCAGGTCTGGAGGTGGGAGGTGTGGCCAAAAGCTCCACAAGGGGAAGTGGTGGGAGGGGAGATGGGGCATTGTAGCTAAACCCTGCCTTCCATGGTCTTTGCATGGGGCCCCGTACCCCAATATACTGCTGCCTCCTGCAAGCCCTTCCCCTCTGGGCAGAGTCAGGGGTGTTGTAGAGTAAAAGTCCCATGAGTAAGAGAATGTGCCTCTGACTCTCACAGACAGGGCGGAGGGCGGAGGACGGAGGTAGGCAGGACTCCCTAGAGGACGGGAGCTTGGAACTCTCCAGTTCTAGAAGGACATTGGCCTGAGCCGTAGGCAGGTGAAGGAAGAAGCTGAGGGCCAGGTGGCAAGGTCCTGTGCATGACCGCATAAGTGACTAGATCCCTCTAATCCCTCCATCCTCCTCTAAACAAGGCCCCAACCCAGGGCTCAGCAATCAATATCACCTGTCTAGAGTCCAGCCCTGCCTTCTTTCCCTGCCCCCACTACCTTGGTGCCCTGCTTCCCTTGACAGCCACAAGGAGTGGGGTGAGGACCAGGGTCCGGCTCTAGGCCCCTCCCAGAGTCAGTGTGAACTGGCTGGACAGCAGCCTTTCTAAGGAGTCTACAAGGTCCCAGCTGAAAGGTGGAAAGTGGGCTGGAGAGCCCAGCGGACTCACCCCCAAAGAAGAGATCTGCATGAGCCCCTTTTCCTCAGACCCCTGCCCTTGGGATGCAGTCATGAAGTCCTTATGCCTAAATGCAGAGTACTGGCCCCCTCCTCTGCCTCCTGTCCTTACATCTTTTTTTTTTAAGTATATTTATTTTGAGAGAGACAGAGACAGCGTGAGCAGGGGAGGAACAGAGGGGGAGGAGAGAGAGAATCCCAAACAAGCTCCACATTGTCAGCACAAAGCCTGACGCAGGGCTCAAACTCACAAACTGTGAGATCATGACCTGAGCCAAAATTAAGAGTTAGACACTTAACCAACTGAGCCACCCAGGTGCCCGTCCTGTCCCTACATCTTGAGTCACACATTCAGCCATTGCCCACTCCTAGGAATCTCAAATTGGTCTGGGGCCCCTAAACATCTCCCTAGCATATCAATGGCTCCCCAAGACCCGAAACACAGACATGTCCCAAACGGAGTTCTTTGCAATACCAGACTCAGTATCTAAGTGGGTATGTGAGAGTGGCCATGGGTGAGTGTCTTGTGTCCAGCTGCCTAAAGGTGTCTCATTGTGTGTCCGAATCTGGGTGTCTCTCTGAGCCTCTGAGTATCCCTGTATGAGGTATATTGATAGTAACACCAGTTAACGTTATTAACCATTAAAATGTGTCAAGGCCTACACTGGGTGTCTGCCACATGCGTTCCTCCACTGATTCCCCAGTCACTATGCCACATTCCCATTTGACACACTAGGGACAAAGGGGTGAGTTGCCTTGCTCGAGGCCCCAGTTGGGTGAGTGATGAAGCCCACATCTGAGAGCACAGCTTTGCTCACGCATGATGGCGCATCTCCATGTCAACCCAGTGGCCCCGTCTGCAGAGGCCTCCGTGGCCCTGTGTGGACCAGGGTCTGTGGTTTCACCACCCCCTCCCCCCACCAGCATGGGAGCTCTGGAGCGGGGAATATTGGCCTGCAGCGTGTCCCAGGTAGGTCTGGGGCCCGAGTGTGGGGAGCAGACTAGACCAATCGAGGCCCAAAGAGGTCCCAGGGGGAGACTCACCTTGGTCCGGGTTGAAGATACGGAAGAGTTCAGGGCAGCTGACAAGGACCATCTCACCCACGCGGGCAGGCTTCCAACACGTGAGGTTGTCCCACATCCCAGGGCAGCCTGTGCAGGAGAGAGCCGTGGTGAGAGGGGGCCCGGCCCCACACATGCACATGCACCACACACACATCACGCTCATGCATGCAGCCAGGTGCTCACATGTGCACACATACACCCTCATGAGCCAGACCCTTGCAGGAGGAGGAAAGAGCTTTATGGACGGAAAATGAGGCTTCCTGTGTGAGGCAGGGCTCAGCCCCATCCCTGAAAACCCCTCAAAGAGGAGCTGGGACATTGAGGAGTTCCTGGGGCCAGGGGGAGCTCTCATCTGACTTTACATCTCCCATGGCCCCACGGTGCTGGCAGGGCTGCAGGGAGGAGAGAAGCAGAGCAGCAACAGGCCAGGGCAGGATCAGTAAGCATGAGATTCTGGGGGACTTTATAGCAACCTCCCCTCATCCTATACCAGCTCTCCCCCAAGTCCTCCCAGCCTCCACCATCACTACAGGGGCAGCTTCAGCTCAACCTCCTCGGTGGGCCCTCCCTTCCCCTAAGGGGAAGACTAGGAACTGGCTGGCCTGAGGGTGCTGTTCCCAGGCAGCACCTGCCTTCCAGATGGTGAGGTTCTGACACCGGAAGGAGGAGGGACAACCGGCCAGATGGGGAAAAGGGCAGAGCTGTCCAGGCAGAGGCCTGCGTGGCCAAGGCCCAGACTGTGAAGGGACACAGAACCCAGAGACAGGGGAGGCCAGTGCAGGGGGGACATAGGCCCAGTTCAGGGCTGGAGAGGGAGGAGGGAGCAAGGACAGGCCAACGGGTGTCTGGGAATCATCAAGATTTGAATCTCACTGAACATGCACTGCCAGGAGCAAGAGAAAGATGATGAACTTGATGACGAGATATTATCTGGGGGCTCAGCAGACCCTCCTGCCCCTCTGCCCACCAGGCATCCTCTCTCTCTTTCGCATTCCCGGTGGCTGCTTCCTCACCTCCCTTTATGCTCCACCCCTTCCTGACTCTACCTCTCTCTCCTCTGAAATGTCTCCGGCCTGGGCCACCAGCTGCCCACCGCCCACCTCTTCACCCCTGACAGGGCCTGCCCTGCTGACCTGACTGAATGCAGGTGCTGGTGGCTGCCCTGGCCCTGGCCTCTCCCCTCTCCTCTTGGACAAGATCCCCTGTTAATAGACTTCCAGACAGAGCTACTCACAGACAACCTCCCATCTCAAGTCCTGCACTCCCTGAAAGCGGCTGGATATCCCCACTAAGAAGGGCCCGAGGCAATCCAAACCCAGCATGTCCAAGTCTGAACTCAGCATCTCCTACTAAAGCCTGATTTCCTGTTTCAGCCCCAGCTAGACACCTAGACTTGACATCGCCTTGGTTGAACCTCTGGCCAACCCAGGAGTCTTCAAACTTTAGCAAGCACCCTTAGCCCGCATAATTAACTAAATCTCTTCATATATCTGTAGATCATGCATTCTTCCCTAGAAAAGAACAGAGCCCTTCTGCATGTCACCATATCCTCCTGTCCAACTTCTGAGCGCCACAATGCTGTCTGGCAGCTGGCCCCATCAACGGTGCATGTAATCAAGAAATGTTACAGACTACTGCACTCCCTTAACTGATTAACTGCCCTACATCTCTTTAAAAAAATCTCTAGGGTGGGGGCACCTGGGTGGCTCAGTTGTTTGAATGTTTGACTTCGGCTCAGGTCATGATCTCACAGTTTCTGTGAGTTTGAGGCCTGCATCCGGCTCTCTGCTGTCAGTGTAGAGCCTACTTCAGATCCTCTGTCCCTCTCTTGGCCCCTCCCCTGCTCGTTTCCTCTCTCTCAAAAAAAAATAAACATTAAAAGTAACTAATTATTTAATTAATTAAAAAAATAAAAAATCTCTGGACCAGGCAGCAACCTTGGAGCTGGCCTTTGGACAAGTCTGCCTTCTCTCCAGTGGCCAGCTTCCTGAACAAAGCCCATATTCCTTTCCAGTCAAAATTCATCTCTTGAGTATTGGCTTTTTGAGCAAAGGGCAGATGAACTTGGGTTTCAGTAACAAACCACCCTTGCTATGTCTCCTTCTCCTTCCTGCTCCAGGTCTAACTGGTCACCATGTTCTGCAGGCTTGACCTCCAAATATTTGTGGAATCCATGCCTTATTCTCCATCCGCCCACCCCCACCTAAGTCAAGGGGTAACCTACCTTTCACTGGGACCACAGTCTCCTCCACCCCACACAGCTGTGACAGTGATCTTGTCAACAGGAAGATCCAGCCTGGTCATACAACCCATCCCGACCTCAAGCCCTTAATATGGCTCCCAAGGCCCAGGCCTTGCTTTCCCCTCCAGCACATGGAGTGGGAGAGGACAGGGGACCGCAGTTCACTCAGGGAAGGGGCATGAAGTGAGAAGGGCATGGAGGAGGGATCCCCAGGGAACCCCACATTTACCAGGTGGGCAGTGGAGGTACACGTTGTGATGTAATTCCTAAGAGGGGGCAAAGGCGGAGGAGAGAGGTAGCCGCATGGAGAGTCCGACAGCAGAATACAGTTTCAGAAAGAGACCTACATCCTGCTGAGGGGTCTATTAATAAGAGCTTTGGAGAGGGCTTCTCTACCAGATAAGAGACAGCCCATGAGCGACCCACAGTGTCCCACCTCACAGGGCTGTTGTGAGGATTCACGAACTCATACATGTAAAGCTCTTAGAACTCCAGGCTCATTGAATGCACCACCACTGTTGCTACTATCATTAATTTCATTATTTCAATTAGGTGTCCCTGAGAATCATTCCCCTGAGAGAGGCCCAGGCAGGGAGAGACAGCAGAGCCCTCCCAGGTGAGGAGAAATGCCAGTGGAGTGCCACCAACAGGCCACAGAGGACGCCTGGGCAGGCGCTAGCCAGGGCGGGGGGTCTAGGGCTGACCTCAGTGCTCCCAGCCTCTCTGTTGGGGCCCATGACTGACTTATGGGTAGCATCTGGACAAGAAGGCACCCAAAGCTGGCAAGTGCTGAAAACCCAGTCTCTCAGAATTCAAATCTAGCTATTTTGGAATTCACACCCAGTCAACGTTGGCCTATAGTCTCCTGCTCCTGGAATGACCAAGTTTGGGAACTAGAAGCACCATAGAAAACTCTGAGGGTAGCAAGCCAAGAAGACAAGGACACTGAAGCCAGAAGAGAGCAGGGTCCTAGGTTTCACCAGTAATATCCAGTTATTGCTGATTCCTGTCTACCCTTCACAGCAGGACATCTAGCCAGCATGTGGCTGGTTATGACATCATGTCCGTGAAAGAGACCCAACAGCAGATCTTTGGCTGCCATGGTCCATGCTGACCATGGAATGGCTGTGGAGCGTGGCTATGTCTGGCGCCTGCCCTAGAAGCCCCAGCCAACAGATGTTCCCTTAATGTAGAACATTAGGCCCTGGCATAGCCAGCTGCTATGGCCAGATGACATTTCCGAGCTCTCAGGCCACTTTCATTTATCTTTTTGTTTTGTTGTGTTTATTTATTTATTTAGATAGAGAGCGTGTGCAGGAGGGGCGGAGAGAGAGGGAGAGAGAAAATTCCAAGCAGGTTCCGCACTGTCAGTGTGAGGAGCCCAGTGAAGGGCTCAAACTCATGAACCCAGGGCTCAAGACCTGAGCCAAAATCAAGAGTCGAGTCGTATGCTTAACTGACTGAGCCACCCAGGCACCCCTTAGGCCACTTTCCATAGAGGGGGCATAGTCCTAAGGGCTAAGGGGCAGGGAAGGATACAGGGCTCAGGCAGAGATGCCACGAGGGGAGAAGGGGCCTCCCAGGTTGGAGGCCAGAGATGGACAGGCATGGTGGGAAATTCATTCTTCATCCAGGGCTGCCCTCCCCGGCCCCATTGCCATGACAAATATCTACTAAGGGGTATCTGCCAAGGCACCCCACCCTTCTCCATGGCCTGCCACACTATCAAAGCCCTCCTGGTGAGTCCTTATGTTCCCAGCCTGGTTCCCCTCCAGGAACTAAGGGTCCTAGGGACAATTCTTACAGCACCAGGGCAGGTGGAACTCGAAGGCCCAATCCCAGTATCTAGGCTTAGAAGACTGTGATACTATGATATAATAAGAATTAGATGTTTGGTCTTTGTCCCAGGTTCCAGGAAGAGCTCTGAAATCCTTGGAGTTTCCTGAAGAGGGTGAGGAGATTGTCTTTTGTTATTCATAAGCCTCTGTCAACCACTCCAGAGTTTATGCTAATGAGGTGACTCTTGGACGCTGTGGCTGGTTGCCAGGGGAACCAAGCACATGATTAGAGGGTGGGCACTTTCAGCCCCACACCAACTTCAGGGGAGGGGAGAGGAACTAATCACCAATGGCCAAGGATGTAGTCAGTCATACCTACATTACAGGACTTCCATAAAAACCCTAAACAATGGGGTCCCAAGAGTTTCTGAGTTGGTGAACACAGCCACATCCTAGGAGGGTGGTGCACCCCCAACTGCACAGGGACAGAGCCTCCTGCCATCCGGACCTCACTCCATGAACCCCTTCATCTGGCTCTTCATTTATATTCTTTATAGTAAACTGGTAAACATGTTTCCTTGAGTTCTGTGAGCCATTATTGCAAATTATTATCTGACAACGAGGTCATGGGAATTCCCCAATTTGTAGTCAAGTCAGACAGAAGAGTGTGTAACATGGGGACTCAAGATTTGCAAAATTGGCATCAGGAGTGGGGTAGGGGACAGTCTTGAGACTAAGACTCTTAACCAGTAGGGTCCATGCTAACTCCAGGTACTTAGGATCAGAAGTGAATTAAGTTGTAGGGACACCAGTTGGTGTCCACAGAAAACTGGAGAACTGCTTGGTGTGGAAAACTCACATATTCAATGTCAGAAATGCTCTGAATAGAGAAACAGTTCTCCTTTAGGGGACAATGTCCCTGACCCCATCAGGAGCTCGCAGCCCTCTGCTCAGGGGGGGCAGGAAGAGACTCCGGTGGCCACGTCGAAGCTTCCCTGAATGCCCCATGCACACATCTACAGCCCCGACTCTCAGCCTGTTCCTGAGGGAGGTGGTACAGGCTCTGATGTGCCCTGCTCTGAATCCCCCAGAAAACCTTTCCAGGGATATGAGGAGGATAGAATCTGGGCTCTGGAAAGAGCCTTGAATTTCTCTAAGTAAGGACAACAACTCGTTTTCCTTCCACCCCCACAGAATACGTGCGGCTTCTCTATCCCCATCTGTTCCAGACTCTAGTCCCAACAAAGTTGAGTTTTGTTAGGACTACAGGATCCTGACACAACTTTTCTCCTTCTCCTCTCCCTCCTCCTTTTTCCTTTTCTTTCCTTCTCATTTTCCCCTTATGCTCCTTTTTATTCTCTCATTTGTTCAAGAATCTCTGTGTCTATTATGAGTCAGATGCTGCAGAGCGATACAGGACTGAATAAAACAGCCCCAGTCTCTGCCTGCACCGAGCTTATAGTCTGGGGGTCATGAGAAAGACTTTTCATTTTCTGCTAAATGCTAAGAAGAAGCCTTAGATGATGAATTACTTTCCCACTGCTACTGTGACAAAGCAAACTCAGGGGCCTAACTGCTGCAATTTCTTACCTTACGGTTCTGGAGGTCAGAAAGTCCAAAATAGGCCTCACTGGACCACAATCGAGATGTCAGCAGGGCTGTGTTTCTTCTGGAGGCTCTAGGGTGAGTCCATCTCCTTGTCTTTTCCAGATTCAAGACATTCTTTGCCCTGTGGCCCCTTTCACCATCTTCAAAGCCAGCAGCATAGCGTCCTCAAATCTCTCCTTCTCTGACCCTCCTGCCTCTTTCCTTCCCTTATAAGAAACCTTGTGATTATATTGGACCCACCTGAATAATCCAGGGTACTCTCCCCATCTTAAGATCCCTAACTTAATTACACCTGTCAAGTCGCCTTTGCCATGTAAGGTAATACATTCACAGGCTTTAGGGATCACGATGTGGACTTTGTTGGTGGGGGCATTGTTTTGCCTCCCACAGATGCGTTTTAAGACAAGGAGTCACATGGTCTGATTCAGCTGTGGGGGAAGGTACTACATTTCAAGAGCAGCAAATCAAACATGGAGACACATCTGTTAGGTTATGAAAGAAGTCCAGGGATGGCAGAGGGACTTGATTTGGAGCCAGGACAGCCAAGATGCAATGGCGTTCTGTGTAGGTGAGCTGGGAGGCAGAACTGACGGTCTTGGTGACAGACGGGCCAGACACGGCTGGCAAGTGTGCTCACCCCTATCACATGGCTGAGTTCCCACCAACGGTATGTGGAGGTGACGAACTGCTCTCAGAGACTCCCCTCACTTAGTCTGTGCCCTTGCTCTCCCTCCCCCTTCTCTGTAGCATCCTTGCAGTTTACATGTTGGGGTGGCAGTGTCCTGAGACAGAATCAGAATGATTGTGGAGAGTCCAGGCCCAGCTCCCACCTCTGCCAGTCACACAGCAATAAAGACCGGTGTGCTGAGTCTCTGAAATTTTAGGTTTTTGTTTTGTTTTGTTTTTTCATTACTGCAGCAAGAAGCCCAGGGTCCCCTGACAAATGCAGTGAAAGAGAAAGAGGTACCAAGGATATACCTAGATTTCTGGCTAGAGGGTCTGCAGGGCTCCCCACAGTGGAGAGAACCGGATGGGAAGCAAAAGGTGGAGGGCGTTAGACAGGCTGCAGCTCAGGAGTTTCGTCTGGAGTGTGTTGGGTTTGAGATGGTGCCAAGAGCCAAGTGGAGGTGGATTTCAGAGAGGCGGTTAGATAAAAGTCCAGAGTGCAGAGGGGAAGTCGGCACTGGAAGGAGAGGACAGGGAGCAGTCAGCACAGGGATGCCTGGTAGGGACACGGGCCTGGAGAGTAGGTCCCGTGAGAGGGTGTACATTAGAGAAGAAAAAGGAAGACAGTAGGGCCGGGGCCCAACAGAAGAAGGCATGCCAGGATTCCAAAGAGGGACTGGCAAAGAAGACTGAGGAGGGGGGGCCAGGAACGTGGGGAGAACCAGGAGAAATTAGCGACATAGCAGCCAGGAAAGTGTGCTCCAAGGAGGACACGGTCAAGTACATCACACGCTGTTCCCCTTCCCTCCTCCCCGCTGCAGAAGAAGTCACAAATCACAATGGCTCCTATTCCCTGAGAGAGCACTCTGCTTTGACACCCCCACACCTCCCTAATCACCTCTCTCCTGGCTCCCCAGTTCTACATGAAGTCCGCCTGTGCCCTCCTGGCTCCGTCTGCACACACACCACCCCCCAACTCAAAGCCTCTGTGCCACCAGATCAGAGGAATTCAGACACCTCAAATTTCCTGCTCCAGGGGACAGCCCTGGGCACTCTCACGGAGCTGCTCCCACTAAGACCCTGCACAAAGCGGCCAAGGAGAGGCAGTGCCTTGCAACAGCAGGAGGGGAGAAGACCACTTGGGCACACTGAACAGAGAGAGAACACAGGGCCATTAGCCCCGACTGGAACAAAATAAGGAGCTAATCGCAGGTTGTCATGGTGATGATTTTGTCCAGTTCCACAAAGTGCTCAAAACCCACGAGATCAGGGGCACCAAAGGGACTCAGACAAAGACACCGTCCTCCCTTTGAGGATGCTCGAGAATTGTTACAACAAGCCCCTCATTTTAGCACACACTTCAAGAAGAAAAAAATGATTCAATTTACTAAAATTTACTTTAGAGACAATATTTCTGATCCATAAACTAGGGAGTAGCTGTGAGCTCAGCGGAAGGGGGATCTGGGGCTGGGGACTGAAGATGCGGTCCTCCCCTCTGAAGTCAGCGGTTCTTGAAGTGGGGACCCCAGACCAGGAGCACCATAGGGAACTTGCCAGAGATGCAGATGTTCAGGCCCCACCCAGACCCACTGAGTCAGAAATTCTGGGGCTGGGTCCAGGAATTCTGTGTTTAAATAGCCTTCCAGGAAGTTGTGATGCAGGCTCAAGTCTGAGAACTAACTGCAAGACTAAAGGGAAACCAATTTGGACAGGAACGAAGGCTTTGTCAGACACAGGCAGTGAGTTCCCTATAGACCCCACCCCGTCTCATGCTGGGGGCCTGTTCTGTCACAGAGCAGCTGAGAGGCGCAGTCAAGAAGCAGGCCTTGCTCCAGGGATGGGGAGCCTGGGCCCAGCCCTGAAGTGCCCCCCCTTCCTCCAAGCCTCTCCTCTTCTGGTGAGAGTGGAGGTGGGGCCTGGGATGCACCCTGGACAGGCCTCAGGGGCTGGATCAGAATAGCAACAAGCAGGCTTTCTCATCTTCCCTCCAAACCTCCTCCCTCCTGCCCCAGCCAAGGCCACCGCAGGCCTCTTCCATCTTTCCCAGAGTAGGGGGCACCCCAAGGAGGATCATACCTAAAAAGCCCACAGAAATGCAGGGAGGGCCTCCAGGCCACTGGAAGCCCGCAGCCCTGCGAAGAGGAGGGGTGGGCTGAACTCACCCTGCATGGGCAGGCCACTTGGGCTGAGTAAGGAGGACAAAGCCACCAGCCCAGCAAGCCATGTCTGTGACCCGTGTGGGCCTGGGGACTCTCAAGAGTGAAGACACCATTCCCAAGCACAGGAGTCTTTTCTCCTCTCCAAGCACAAGAGCACTGCGGCACAAAGGGCATCCCCTGGCTAGGAGGGAAGACCTGGATCCTGTCCCAGAGCTGGCTCCAGCCTTCTGTGTGACTCAGCCAGTGACTGCCACCTCTAGCCTCGACCTCTCTCTGTGTCACATGACAGAACTGGACTCAGTGCTGTCTCAAGCCCCATTTA
Source organism: Mungos mungo (assembly GCA_004023785.1). Lineage (NCBI taxonomy): Eukaryota > Metazoa > Chordata > Mammalia > Carnivora > Herpestidae > Mungos > Mungos mungo. Next base: position 43,084 of record PISW01009402.1, read on the forward strand.
GCTTGCAGGGCTTGGGATGAGGTACAAAACCATTAAATATAGCTCCTTAATAACAATCTCAATCAACATCTTTAAAACACACCAAGGACGCAGTGAACAAAACCACAAAGTCAGCAGGCTTGCTTTCACCCTGCCTGGCCTGACCTATATTTTCTATCCTCTTCAGCTATCTGCTGAGCTCCAGTACCCCTCCCCGCAACTCCAATCCCACCCCTACATCTCTCTGTCCCTTGGCTTCCACTCTGAAGAGCCACTCTGTGCATTACCGTGTCCTCTTTGGGGTGTCCCAGTGATGGACATGGATTTGGCCAGATGCAGCCTGCCAGCACCTGGGCTGCCACAGCCCCAACCACACACACGGTAGCATGGACACACCTCACCTCCAGCAGACCAGTGTCCTCTTTCCAACGTGCTCACCGCATTGGATTTAAAAGATTATGGGGTAACATGAGATACATGTAAATATATTTTTAAACAGATCAGCGCATCACTGGGAGTTCACAACTCACAGGTACTGGAACAAGCCAACAGATCGTCTTTTTCCATTTTCAGGTGCATCATGCACTTAGGGACAGAAGGGGCAGAGTAGGGGCAAAGAAGGGGTGCAGCGAGAGGGCTGGCCTCTCTCAGTTCACCCAAGCACAGACTGGCAGCACTATGCCAACTCCCAATTCTCCATTACATCTGATTCTTGGCTAGGAATGAGCTCCCAGCCTGGCTTGCAGGTGCCCTGGGGTCTGTTCTCGCATCCAAGACGACATGGGCACCCGGTGGATGCTATCCTCCGCCCACACCAATGATTCTCACACTTGGATAGCCTTTGAATCATCTGAAGGCTTTTAACACACACCTTTGATAACCCCCCCATCCCGCCCCTGCCCCGCACCCAAACGCTGGTCACATGGGTCTGGGAAGGGCCTGGATATCAGCTTCTTTGAGTGCTCCTGGGGTTTCTAATGCACTGCACAGAGCCCAAAGATAAATGGCTGCCCATATTTCACAAGCAGGCTGAGTACGAAGCCCAGAAGCCTGGCTCGGCTGCAAGGAAGAGGGTGCCACAAGGACCTGAAGCCCACAAACTCTCTCCTGCCTCCTGACAGCAAGACCAATGCTCTCCCAGAACTTCAAAGATGCCCAGAGGCCACCTGCTCTGAAGCACCCTGAGGAGGGGTTCCTCCAACCTCAGCTTGTAGGGGAAAACCCCTGCTGCCCACAGGCCTGCAGAGAGCCAGGCTGGACACTCCTGGGCCTCCCCTTGCCCCGCCCCCTCTCCATCCACAGCGCTGAAGCTGGGGCCTAGGTGACCCGGCCAGGCGGGTCACTAGAAGCTGAGACCTCACGCTATCCTGGCCCCTGGAAACACAGATGCCGTAGCCAAGTGAAGTGCAGGCCTCCGGGGGCACATTGAAGGCCCTCCTCTCCTAAGTCTCCCCCCCTCATTGCAACGTCCTCTGCCAAGTGCTATTTCACCGCACAAGGTGGGAGGGCACAGTTGGTGGTATCTCTCCACACCTCTTCTAAGCCACAAAACAGTGGTTAACAGCAAGGACTCCAGAACCACCAAATGCACACACTGGCCCCTCCCTCCCTGGCTGCGGGACTTAGCAGGTATCAGGCTACCAACCCCACTTCTGTGAGTCTGCGTAGCCTCAGCCATAAAATGGGAGAACTCTGCCCTGCCCGCGGGTGGCTGAGGTTACGTGGTGCGGGAAGATTCAAAAGCTGCCCCTGGGATTTGAGTCCCAGCCAGTATGGTCCCCACCCACCCTGCTCACTGCTCTCTTCCTACCTTTATCAGGTCATCCCTGACCTGGAGCTCTCCCTCCCCTCCCCATGCTTCTCCATTGGCCCTCTGCAGCCTGGATCTGGTTCCCAGCCCCTCCTCTGGCCTTCCAGAAAACCTTTCCAGATTGTTCCAAAATGCACTGCCCTGTTTTCCACAGAGACCTCCACACTTCCCCAGAGCTCGGATCTAGCAGAAGATGGGAGGGAGACCCTGGAGGCACTCCACACTGTAAGATGACAACTCCAAGTAACTATAGCGTCTCTGCTGAGTACTTAGCAAATGCCGCACACCACCCTCAGCTCTTTCCACAACTGGCACTAAATGCAATAATCTTATGTAATAGATATTATTTTCTCCTCCATTTTGCAGGCCAAAAAATGAAGGTGCTAAATGCCCTTTACAAGGTCACTTGGCTGGTGATGGGCACTAAGGCCTCAATGTAGCCTGTCCCTCTTACGAGGCAGTGTATCCAGTGGTTGAGGGCACAGAGTGCCTGGAAACAAGTTTCACCTCTGCAGCTTATTATTGAACTGTCTCTAAGCCAAGTATAGAACTCCATTGTGCCTCAGTTTCCTCATCTATAAAATAGGGGTAATAATAGGCTCTACCCCCTAGGTCATTGCAGTGAGAGAAAAAAGCACTAGCACAGTGACCAGCACATGGTAAGTCTGTATAAGTATTAACTCTTAACAGGATCCATCCCACCCATACATTTTAATAGAGAAGGTTCTAAGCTACAGAGAAGGAAAGGGCCACAGAGGTGGTGGTCCAGCTGGGCCCTCAGCCTCCTCTTCTTTTCTACAGGTTGGTTCCTTTTTGACATTGTTAATAAGGTTTCAGCTTTGTCCTATACAGCCCCACCCTGTGACTCAAAGCAGGAAGACAGGGAGAGGTGGGAGAATCTCTCTTTAGGCAGACCATGGGGGGGTCTAGATTCCTCTTTCTTCCTGGCACTCAGGGTTAGAGGAAAGCTATTCCCTGGCTTCCAGGAGATTCCTCCCTGCCTTGTGCAAGCCCAGCCTGAATGCCCCTCCCTCCTTGAAGCCGTCCTTGATCCCACCAGCTCCCCTCACCCTGCCCAGCACGAAGGACTCTCTCCTTCCACTGAATTCCCACAGCATCGGCTCGACCTCTCCTTGCTGCAAGAGCTCTCTACCCTGAAGCCAGGGCTGTGAGAGTGCAAACCTCTCTCTCTGCAGCCCCCTACCGAAGGCCTTACCCTACTCCACTCAGGTCAGACACTGGGACTCCAGCTTATCATGGGAGTTGAAAGAATGAGTGAGTGAGTGAATGAGTGGGTGAATGAATAAATGAGAGTGACTGAGAGTGAACAAGTGAATGAATGAGTGAGCAAGTGAGTGAATGAATGAATGAATAAATGAATGGATGAGTGAGTGAACAAATGAGTGAATGAATGAGTAAATGAATGGATGAGTAAAGGAATTAATGAGCAAGTGAATGAATGAGTGAGTGAATAAATTAGTGTGTGGGTGGATGAGTGAATTTCTTCCACAAACCTGGGGTCCCTCACCCAAGTCCAGGTTTGAGGGTGACCTGTGAGGGGTCCTGACTCACAGGGCCCTAGGACCCTCAGCCAGACCCTCTCTCTGTAGCCCACCCCCACCCACTCCAATTCAGGGTTCCAGATACTGGGAGTTACCCATTCCCCTCCCCCACCTCTTGCTGCTGGGGTCCCCTCAACCTAGAACGTTCTTGCCACTCATCCATCCCTCGGCTCTCACCTGCCATCACTTGTCTGCTCCTCCCTAAGCCTAGCTTACGGGTTTCAACCACACAAATAGTCCGAGGTTAGAAATCATGACTGTAACAGACTGCGGTCCTGATTTAATTGGTTTGGATAGTGGCTTGGGTACATTTTTCTAAAAGCTCCTGGTGATTCTGAGATGCAGCCAGGTTTGAGAACCAAAGGAACTGGTTTAAATACCCCCTTTTCCACAAATCCGTCCCTACCTTCCCCACAGAGAACTCCTTTCCTCCTCTCCTGAGCATCACAGGGCAGAGGGGTGAGACCCCCTACCCCCACTCCTTCTGTGGAGGGAGTCCATTGGCACATCTGTCTCACTCATGCTTCTTCTTCAAGGACACCACTGTGGGCAGGCCTTCCTGTCCTTTCCTAACCCAGGGCTCCCCAAATCGTTGTGCAGTTAACCTGCACCCGCCCAACCTCCACCTCTACTCTTCCCTTCTGGACGCTTCTCATTGTTCAACCTCAAATGTATCTGAGACCTGCCCTTGGTTGGGAGGCAGGGCACCTCAGCCTGACCCCCACTCCCACCCCTGTGGGGTCTAAAGAGTCACTGCCCCCCAGGGCTCCCCACTTCCCATCCTCTGAAGGCTAGGACCAGATATTCTCTTGGTCTCCTGCAACTATTGTGCCCATCTGGGCCCCCTGCTTCAGCCTCCCTGGGTGGTGGGGCCTAGAATCCACTTTCGGCCTTGATTAGGGCTCAGCCAGAGCGCGGCCTGGAGCAAAAGGCCAGCATGGCCAGGAGCAGCTTCATTACCAGTTAATGCTCACTGACTGTACAGGGAGCTCAGCCCAGAGGGACCGTTACATTTAACTGGGCTGCCGATTAATCAAGTATTTAAACAGATGGTGCTCAGAAGAGCTCCTCAGAAATGGGGAGGACCCAGAGGGAAAGGTGGAGCCCTCTAGTCCGGGCAGAGAGCCCCAGCCTCCAGCAACTGAGGCACAAGTGAGGCCAGCCAGGCCTCCGGGGATTCTCCCACCCCAAATCCCCAAGCTCCCACACAGACCCTCTTCCTGGCCTGCTGGGACTTGGGAAGCTGAGGGTGCCTGGGCCCCATGGGCCTCAGTGTCCCATCTGCAGTGGGGAGTCAGGAAGGGAGGGTTACACAGACCCCTGGTTCTCAGCCAGGGGCCAGGTCATGCCCTCGAGGCACTCGGAAAAGGTGAGGGATTTTAGGTTGTCATTGGGATTCAGGGTGGTACGGGCATCTAATGGGGACAGCTCTGGGTGCTGAGGGCCCCGAAGCACATGGCCCCATCCAGCGCAGGAGGCAGTGCTCCCCCACAATGCTAACAGCAGCCCAGGGAGAGGCTCTGCTGCCAGGAGTGGGGTTCCCCCTGCAACCTTGTTCTCTGGCTACAGATGGAGTGAGCAGGGGAGAGGAGGATGACCCCTCCCCCCACTGCCTGCCCTGGGCTGCCCAGGTGCTCTCCAGCTGGACCACTGGCACAGCAGTGTCCCTGCTGTCAGCAGGCCCAGGCTGCTTGCTAACGAGCTCTCTCACGGCCGCTCCCCAGCTCAGACGCCAGCCCCCAAGGGATGGAAGTGGCCACAGCCGGCCACCCAGAACAGCCTCCTCCAGAATGAGACGTCTAGGGCAGGCTGTACCCGAGGAGGGAAACCCGAGGGTCACTGCCCAGAGCAGGTTCAGGACTCCTCACCCCAACTCATTTTCAGAAGGACCCAGGTGCCTGAACCCTCCACCACGCTCTACCAAGTGGCCAGAGGCTGAGACACTGGTGTCTAAAGGCTGGCCTGGATGCACTGGGGACACCATGCCCTCCTTACCACCCGACTCACCTGGGGAGGAGTCATTCAAGCCCATCAGGTCATTCACCCTCTGGATCTTCTCCAGGCACATGGCTTGCTCCTTCTTGAAGATGCAGTCAGAGTGCATGGCAGTGACCTGCGGGGGACACATGGGATGGGCGGTAGGAGCCAACCAGGAGGTTCATCTACAAGCCGTTACCTAAGCCCCGGGGGCAGTGTGTGGGGGATGGGGGCAGAAGCAGGAAGAGGACAGTGTCATTGAGATTTCACTGCCGGCAGGGAGCCGGACTCTACTTTACCACAGATACCTTGAGGGCTCTTCTCCACCAATTCAGTGCTTGGCCTTCAGTGGACTCCAGCTCACCCTGGGTCTCCGTTTCCATGTGTTACAATATTATTAGCAAACTATATACAAAAACTAATATAATACTATTAACAAAATCTGTAATGCTATATTATGTGCATGCGCTATTCTGTCATATGAGTATATAGCTCAGGAGCACTACGGAGTAGGTACTATTTTCATCATTCTCCATTTGACAGGTGTGAATCTAAGCACAGAGACATTAAGGCACTTTCTCAAAGTCACACAGCTTAGTAGACTACAGCAAGGGTCTGAGCCTAGGCAGTCCGGCTCTAGAGACCACGAGGCTACTGGTGTACTTTAGGGAGGCAAGTAGGGGGTGGGAGAGAGAAGGAGCTAAGAAAGCTCATCCTCTCTCTCCTCTGGGGACTCAGAAAGGAGGTGCGCCCCCAGGGGCAGCAGGCAAGGGAGAAGTGGTTGCATTCAGTGAGACCTACTAGCTGCTCTCATTTAGTCCTGCCCACATTTTACAAAAGCAGAAATCAAGACTCGGAGAAGTAAAAAGTTCCTGCCCTAGGTCACACAGCTAGTCAGTGGCAGGTACTGGATTTAAGCATAGGACCAAGGAAACACCGGGCCATGGATTACTATCGTGGCAGCTGTGTTCTAATGCTGTCACTTTAACTTAAACCTGGGGCCAGGGATGCTTCTTCAAAGGGATGTCTGCAAGTATGGAGTCAGGCACAGGGCATCTGAGCAGCCAAGGGAAGTGTTGAGGGATCTGGTCCAGCCCTGACTGTTCACAGATGTGCAGGCTTCCAGGGAGAGGGGTGAGCTTCTCTGTGGTCACACAGTGAGGCAGGACAGAGGCAGGACTGGCATCCAGGGCTCTGAAGACAGTACATCCACTGCTGGTCTAAATTCCCAGGTTCAGAGGCAGAAGCCAATGCCTAGGAACCCTCCTCCCTGACCCTTCCCTTGTTCAGGGAAAGGCATGACCAAAGAGCAGACTTCTGAGCTCTAACCTGGCAGAGACTTGTGGGCTAGGGACTGGGATCAAAACACTTTCTGCTGCTGTGACTAGGACCCCTGCATACAGTGGAGCAGGTTGCACACTGCACAATTCTAAAGGTGGCCACACACATCACCATCATAATAGATTTGTCAACTGTATCACAATTTCTGGTCCAATGAGTACTGGGCCTTGAGGAAGGGGCACCCTTTGTAATTCACACAGAGGCGCTGAAGGGCCCAGTGGGGACTCAGGCAGAGATACCAGCCACATGAACTGAGCTTGGCTAAGACAAAAGACACAGCGTCTTCTCTGGGATAAGGGTTCAGGTGATCCTGGGGCTCCAAATAATCATAGAGGGGAGGGTCCTGGGCTCTTACCATAGGCAGCAGGAGAAAGGCAGCCAGAGAAGCCTGCAGGATTCTGGCCATGACGCTTCTCAATCTGGAAGGAGGCTCAGGCCAGCACTGCTCGCCTCCCACTCAGAGTAATGCCGGTCAGCCCCAAGGTGTCTCCAGGCTACAGAGAAAGGAAGGTGTGAGTTCTGTGGGTCCAGAGGCAGAGGAGGGGCAGGGACAACCCTTTTTCCTGACACCCTCCCTTACCTGCAGCAAGGCTCTTGGTCTCCAAGGGTAAACCCCTCCCTGCCATTGCCCAAGCATTCTTTATTCTTCTATCAAACAAACACCTGCTGGGCACCTACGCAGGGCTAGGCACTGGGGATGCAGTGAGAACACACCGGCTCAGGGCCCCATCAGAGGACCAGAATGGTCTGGAAGACTTTCCCCTCTGTAGGGGATGACTGTCTCCCTGTCTCTCCCTCCACTGCAACGCAGTCTTAGCTGACACATGTGTGCCCACCTAGCAGGGACATCTCTCAGTCCCTCCTGCTCTGAGGTGCCGGCATGTGATGAAGCTCCCACCTACAGAATCCGGGTGGCAAGGCCACGTGCTGTTTCCATGCCACTGGCCCATAAGGCAGCACATGCTCCCTGCTTCTGCGCCTTTGCCTTTCCCCAGTGCTGGACCCCACGAGCCCAGGAGGCCTACCTAGCTCCAGACGGCTATGTGAGAAAGAACTTCCCACCACAGAGGGTCACTGCGTTCCAGCTGCCAAGCCTGGCCCACTAGCAAACAGAACCTCCTTTTACCCTGCCTCAGCCCACCGACCTCCAGGATAAAGCCTCTACCACTGCGACATACAAAACCAAGTGAGTGCTGAAGAGCACGGTCCAAGTGGGGAGGCCCTGGAGGCCCGGGGCTGCTGGTGGGCACCACACAGGGTACAGGGAGTTGAGTATGGAGGGCGTAGGAGCCCTGGAACATTCCCAGGGGGAAGAGCCTGGGATTTGGTTTGCTTCTCAAATCAATCGTGAATCAAATTCCCTTCAACTTAGCGATTCCGCATCTAGGTATCTATCGAGAAATATTTGCACTTGCCCAAAAAAAAAAAAAAAAGCATATGCAACAGTATTCACTGCAGCATGACTTAAAATAGCATCAACAGCAAAAAATAAAGCAACACGGCATTCATCAAGCAGGCACTGTTAATAGACCCTGGTAGCCATGCAATGGAATACTACACAGTAATCTAAAAATCATTGGTTTTATTACTATTAAATTATTAATACAACCATTCCATAGGCCTGTGTCAGGGTCACCACTAACCCAGAGGTGCCTGGATCTGAGGCCCGTGGGGGCTGTATCCCAACCCATTAATCTCTGCACACACCCCCACGGGGGGCAGAGCTGCTGTTCCCTCGGTTCCTTTGTGCCCCTGGCTCTCTGCCCACCCATGCCTCCTCCTTCTCTCCTGGCCTCCCCAAGCTCAATTTGCTGACAAGCAAGTCCCAGAAAAGGAGAAAGAAAATGAGCTGCGGGGAAGCTCAACAAAAGGCAGCCCCGTCTTACCTACCTGTTGCTCAACCCACTCAGGGCCCACTCAGAGATGTTGAGGGAGGCTTTGGGTTTCTCCAAGATAGGCTCTGAGAAGCCCCGGGACCCTGAAGGTGCTGGTGCAGCCTCTCCCTTGCGGGGCAGGAGGGATTGGGCAGGCTTGAGAAGTGTGTCCTAGGGTTCTAGCCAGGCTGGACTCTCGGGCTTTCATTTCTGCACCCACTCCAAGGGCTCTCCACACCTCTGGTGGTCACGGGCTGCTTCTGGCAATGACCTAGCACTTAGTGGTCCCCAGAGAGCTTGGTCACATGCAGTATCCATGGGGAGCCTATAGCCCTGTCTGCTGAGATGGGAGCTGACACTCCTGCTTGCCTTGCTGGGATAGAGGAATGCCCAGCCCCCTGCTCCTCAGCAGATGCCACAGGCTGTCCCCCTCTTGGCCAGTGGAGAGCTTAGGGAAGCCACTGCAAGGCAGAAAACCTCTGAGATCTGAGCTGACTCTCACACCTAGGAAAGCATAAGGCTGGAAGACTGGTGAGAAATAAAGTCAGGTGGGTCTCCACCCCAGACAAAGCCTGGTGGCACCAGCACCTCCATCAGCCCTCTGGTCGGGGGGCGGGGGGGTGGGGTGGTGCTGGCACCTCACCCTCCAACACCCAGCCATCATCTAGACCACTTGCTTCTGCGAGTCTCAACCTTCTTAGACAAGAGGAAGGTGACTCCTCACCTCAGTTCCCTCATGGCCAGCAGGGCCCAGACAAGAGCCAGAGAAGGGAAATGAGTATACAGCCTTTCACCAAGTGGACATAGTGCTCCTTCCTCAGGGGCCACCTCTCCTATACTCCCAGCAAGGGGCCACCGTAAACATGAGCTAGCTGCTGCTTCTATCTCTTGGGGGAGGCCTCTGTCCTGGGGCACAGAGCAGGGTTCCTGGAGGAAGACAGCTGGCAGGAGCACTCAGAAGTGAAAGCAGAGAGCTCCCCGCTGTCAGTGAAACCCTGACATGGCAAAGACACTACCAGCTTCCTTCAGGACAGGACTCCCAGAGGTGGACACTTGCTCCCTGAGCCCCGGCCCTGATCGGAAGATGTGCTCTGATCTCTTAGCTCCCACTCAACCGGAACCACTGAGGAGCACTCAAAAATACCACTGGCCCGGGGGGGGGGGGCACCTGAGTGGCTCAGTCGGTTGAGCATCTGAGTTTTGCTTTTGGCTCACGTCATGATCTCACAGTTCATGGGATCGAGCCCTTTGTCGGGCTCCGTGCTGGCAGTGCAGAGCCTGTTTGGGATTCTCTCCCTCTCTCTCTCTCTCTCTCTGCCTCTTCCCTTCCCATGCTCTCTTTCTCTCTCTCAAAATAAATAAATAAACTTAAAAAAAAAAAACCAACCCGTGGCCCAACTAAGTCAGTCTCTCCAGGGCTGGGGCTCAGACATCAATGTTGTTTACAGCTCTCCAGGTAACTCTCATGGAGAGTAGGATTTCTGACTTTCATTAGCACAAAGAGAGTTGGCCTGGCTTCCACAATTTGTCTTGTTCTAGGGGTAAATGGATGGTAGCAGGTTAGAAGAGAGTAAGTTTGTGTTTGAGGGCAGGCTGATTTCTGATTATCTCCTCTCTCTCCTTCTCTCTCTCTCTCTTTCTCACACACACACACACACACACACACACATAAACAGGTCCACAGAGAAGAGCATAAACACCTGCCAACCCCACAGAGACAAAGAGAGACGTTCATCCCCAGGGCACCCACTTGAGGCAGCAGTACACTGCCATGTGTGGAATACACAAAGGTGGACACCCCTTTAGGGACTGCCACACAACTCTACGCACGTGCACACACTCCTTCCCAGAAATGCAGAGACACTTTCAGGAAGGAGAACAAAGGTATGTGCAGATGCAATGATACAGCAACGCAGATATTCACCATGTTTATCAGGTACTTGATCTGTGCAATAATATACACACTGATTCTGCAAAGGCATTCAGATATACAGAGGCAGTTAGAGATATCTGGATTCGGGCAGGAGTACACACGCACAAACATATGCACACACACGCACGCACTCGAGCATGCATAGGCTCACGTGCTCACACGGGGACGCCAGACTTGCAGGATGCTCACGCCTGCTCTCCGCAGGCCAGCTCCTTCCTCGGCCACAGCTGCACTGAATTAAAAACAAGCTGGAGCAGAGGCCCCAGCCCAACCATCCCCCAGCTCTGCTTTGTCAGAAGGCTGCTTAGGCGATGATGTGAAGCAGCCCAGTGACGCATGGTGGAGGGGCTGGGGCATTCTCAACACAGGGCCTCATCTGGGACTAGACCAGTGTTCCCGATTCCCACTGTTGCCCTCTTTTTTTAAATTGAGATATGTAACTGACATATAACGTTATATTTATTCCAGGTGCACAACGTAACGATCTGAGATTTGTACATATTACGAAACGATCACCACAATAAATCTAGTTAACGTCGTCACCCCCTAGTTACATTTATTTTTCTTTCGATGAGAACTCCTAAGGTCCATTCTCTTATTTATTCTCCCCCCCACCGCCGCTGCTACAGTCCACCCCCTGCCCAATTGGACTCACCAGTGAGAGAGAGCGTGGGAGCTCCCCGGCCTTGATCTTCCCATTCCCTCACCTCAGCTGGGGACCTCAGGGATCACCTCCTCCAGCCTTTGCAAGATGACAGTCTCTGCAGCCCCTCCTGGCTCTCCTGCTCTTACCCCATCCATGCCCTGACCCCTGCCTGTGCCACCCTTGCTGGATGGCGCTCAGAGTTTCCAGCTGTCGGCCACCTGCCCCAAACCCGCTCCTCTTGTGGGCCACGTGCATGGTTCCCCTACCCTCTGACACACATCCCCTGCAGCCCTGTCAGCTGTTCCTCCTCCCCCTTGTCCAGACTGCCTCCCTCATCTGCACTCCCCCAACCTGCCAGTGACTTTCGTGCAGGACAAGGCTAGGCCTGGCCGCTGTGGTCTGGGGTTGGGCTCTCCCCTCCCTGAGCATGGACACCGGCTCTTTGGACCACATGGCTGGCTCAGGATGACTTGATCAGTGATATTCCCAGGCTGGCTCTCTTGGGTCCGGGCTCCGCTGGGGCTTTTGCAACTGATCTGAGAGCAATTCAACTCTGCCCCCTGGTATTTATTGTGGTGGACCTGGGGACCATGTTACTAGAGTTTTTAGCCTTAGGACTTCAGGCAAGCTAGTTTCGCTGTGCCTCAGTTTCATCATAAAACGGAAAGAATCGTAATGCCTATCTCAGAGATATTACTTACTGTGCAACCCCACAAATTCATGTAAGTAAACTACAGCGTATATAGTATAGCCCAGTTCCCAGTAAGGGCTATACCTGCATTAACCGGTATTAATTTCTTACCACCTGTGTCCAAGTTTTTGCACCTCTTGGTGTAATCTCTATCCGTGTGACATTCCAAATGGGAACAGCAGGACTGTTGCACCTTTATTTGCTAATGATTAACATTTATTAAACACCCAGTATGTGCCAGGCACTCTTCCAAGCAATAAATTTGCATTAACTCCTTTCACCTACCCAAAACTCTGAGGTAGTGACTAGCATTATCCTCATTCTATAGCTGAGATGACTAATGCACAGAAAGGCTAAGTAACTTCTCCAAGGTCACACAGCAGACAGGTGGTAGAGCTGGGAAGGGAACCCAAGCAACCTGGCCCCATAGCTTATTCACTCCATCCCCACACTCTTGCCATTCTCTGCCTTTGGCAAAAGAAAGATTAGCTCAGAACTCATTTGTATGTTATTAGTGATCCCTCTCATACCTTTGGGGACTTATCAGAACTTCTGCTACCCCTTGCCCACATTTCTATATCTGAAACACCTTCCTTAGGAAGAGTTAATTACAGACACAGCATTTCACACCTGAAATGGGCTTTAAAGGCCACCTTCCATTATTACTACTGAGTTACCTGTGGGGAAACTGAGGCCAGAGACGGGGAGATACTTCCCAAGGTCACAAAGCAGAGAGTACTGGAGCCCTGCCTGGCAGGAATGGATGGGTAACAGATGCCCAGTCTAGAGGGGAGTCCGCTTCCCCATTCACACTGGAGAGGCCCTTCTCAGGCCCCAGCAGCCCAGTGATGGACGGGAGCGGGAACAGACAAGAGCCGCCATGTCCTCCGGTGAGCCACTGCACCAAGCACACAGGAAGACAGCGACATCAGTCAGCAGAGCGGAGCCAGCGGTGACTCACCAGGCTCCCGACTTTCCGCATGGAGTGGGAGTCAAAGACCCCCCCACCCCACCCCCAGCCATTCCTCCCTGCCCCACAACCTGCTGAGGACAGCCCAGCTCCAGGGACGGGGTGCTCGCCCCCTCTCCAGCGGCTGGTCCAGGGCCCTCAGGAGAAAGCTCTGATGTCTTCCCACCACGTTCTTCTGGTCCAGCCTTTGCCTTGTGGATGCTCCTATAGTGGGAGGGCAGCACCTCACCCTCCACTGGGCCACACAGATCTAGGTCCTCCTGCCCTTATGGGGCTGGGGCATCTGGGCTGTCTATCCCCTCCTGAACTCCTCTGGCTGCTCGGCATCCCTCCGTGTCACCGGGCCTAACACAAGACAGATGATCCACAAGAAATGGACCACTGTCCCCCCTTGATCACCACATACTCTTTACTAATGAGCCTGCCCCCCAATTCCTTCTCTCCCTCTCAGTGCAGGAAAACGGGGGGTGGAGACTGAAAAATAAACCATTACCCAACTCCCTACCCGCTCCCCGCCAAGCTCATCCCTCAAAGGGAGGGACCTATTCTTGCTTCTGGGAAGGAACAGGGAAACTCTAGAACCTCTTTCCTCCTCAGTTGGTAGGCTCAGAGCTGATGAAGAACAGAGCCCAATGCCTGGGTAAGCGGCAGCCTGGCGATTGTAGGATTAATCACTAATGCTGATGGTCCTCCGAACATTCGAACCTTCCCCTTTCAGAACCTGTGCACATTTCTACAATAGCCAAACCATGGAAAGAGCCTAAATGTCCATCAACTGATGAATGGATCAAGAAGATGTGGTTTGTATACAATGGAGTATACATGGCAATGAGGAAGAATGAAATCTGGCCATTTGTAGCAAAGTGGATGGACCTCGAGGGTGTCATGCTAAGTGAAGTAAGTCAGGCAGAGAAGGACAGATACAATATGGTTGCACTCATAGGTCTAACAGGACAAACCTAACAGAGGATCATAGGAAGGGGAAGGGGGAATGAGGGCTGGGGAGAGTGAGGGACACAAATCATGAGAGACTATTGAATACTGAAAACGAACCATGGACTGAAGTGGGAGGGAAAGGGAGAGGGGGTAGTGGTCATGGTGGGGGGCACTTGTGGGGAGAAGCACTGGGTGTTATATGGAAACCAATTTGACAATAAACTCTTATTAAAAAAATAAAACAGAAAAAAAAAAGAACCTGTGCACAGTAGGTGAAGGAATGCAGGTCCCTAGAAGGGCCCCCATGGTGCCATCCACACTCTTCATTTTACATGTGAGAAACCCAGGTTCAGGGCAGGGAAGGGCTCTCCCAAGGTCATGGTGCAAAGCCTTTCCATGCTGACTAATCCAGGCACATCTCCTGGTGGGGGGGAGGGGGGGGAGGGTCCTGGGAGTTCTCTCCCAGGAGAGCCCTGCCACCCTCCACCAAGCAGCAGCAAAGGAGGAGAAGAGGGGGAAGAGAAAGCAGAAGATAGAAGAAGGGGGAAAGAGTGCACATAGCAGGAAGGGGCCTCCTGGAAGGTGATAGGAGGTATGGAGGGAGAGGCTGGAAAGGGAGGGGAATGGAAGCCAGGAGTAGAGGCTTGGTTGTTGGCAGTCTAGTGAGCCCCTCCCAAGCATGGAGGGACTGAGAATGCCTCACCATCTCCTGACCCTTGTCAACCAGCAGTCCCTCCTGCGGGAGTATGAGCCCCTGGAAGGGAGGGGTGGCTCTGATTGGCAAGTACCCCAGCACGGGGTGGGGACCCAGAGAACTCTGCTGAGTGCCTGGTGCATGGGCTTGGGAAGGTGACCTGGGGGTGCTGAGGGGCTCAGCAAGGTGTCAGGAGGTGGGGGTGGATGAGAGGATGGGAGGTTGGTGCCAGTCTGCAGATGCAGAGGACCCTGCCGCCTTGGTCCCTTGGATAGGGTGGGAGCACAGAAGGACCCTAAGCAGGGGAGGGCAGTGAGAAGCTTCCTGGTGAGGCAATACTCCTCAGAAGGCTGGCAAGCTGAGAAGAAGGGGAGAAACCCACACTGAGGCCATTTTTCTGGATTCAGGGTAGAGGTGATGGGGGCCTGGACAGGGAAGGGCAGCTGAAATGGAAAGAAGGGAACAGGATCCGGTGACACAGGCAAAACAGTAAAGGAAAACCTCCATGGCCCACCTCAGGGTGAAATGGCAGGAAGGAAATGTCAGAAGGGTACAGGAGGGAGAAGAAACCAAAGGCAAGACTTAATTCACTACACAGCCTTAAATCAGAAGCTGGGAAATTTGAAGGAGCCTACAAAGGAGCAAATTACTTTTTTTTCTCAGTCCAGCCTCGGCAGTGCCCATTTGTCAGGTGTAGAAAAGTTGAGGACAGCTCACACACCACATGGCCCTGAAATGAGAGCATCCAACTACTCCCCAAGGTCAAACCCACCTCCCACCACCACCCTGGCTGTATCTGCCTGCACTCAGCTCACCCTTGTCTGAGAGCCGACAGCCCTCAATAAGGAGACCCTCCCTCCTGCCTGGGCCATTTCAGGTCTCATCCTGCCCATTGTGAGTTTCAAGTCTTGCTGGAAACAGGCATGTCCCACATCTCCCTCCTGGTGGAGGTGGGCATGGACCTAGACCCAGAGGGTGAACCTGTCTGGTGAGCTGAAGTGACATGATGTCATTTCATTTTCATGAATGTTGCTTCCAGGTGTCCTCAGTGTAGGAGAGCTATCACATGGACACAGCAGAGGCCTGTCTGGGGTAGGGGTGCTGAGGGGTAGGGAGGGAGTCTCTCCTGGCACTGACCCATTAAGCAGATGGGCACTCTGGGCTCCAGCCAGAGTGGAGGGAAGCACCCAAGGCCACCTAGAGCAGCTCGGGCTCCCAGGGCTAAGCCTTTCCTTCTTCAATCTTTTAAACCACTTTTCTCCTCTAACCTTACAGCACAGAGGTTGGCCAACACTTACAGAGGGTCAGAGCCAGCCTGTCACCTATTTTGGTACAGCTAGTGAGCCAGGAATGGTTTTTACGTATTTTTTTAATAGAAAAAATTCAAAGACTCCTCTTTCATGACACATAAAAAGTGTATGAAATTCAAAAAATTCCAGCATCCATAAACAGGGCTCATCAGAACACAGCCTTGCCTGTTTGTTTACGTATCATCTCTGGCTGCCCTTTACAACAGCCGAATTAAGTAGCTACAACAGGGTGTGTGGCCAGCAAAGTCTAAAATATTTACTATCTAGCCCTTCACAGAAAAGCTTGCCAATCCTCACCAGTCTCATGCAAGCCAGGCACTTTTCTCCCTTCCATTCCATGTGCATCTGGAATTTCATTAAGGAAGGTTTTTGTGATCTCCCTCGGACCAAAGTCTGAGTGCCAGGTATGCCCGGATCTGTGTGAGACGGTGAGACGGTCCCAGTGTCCTTGTGTCTTTCTGCTGGTGCATGTTCTGCCCCACCTCTCTGGCAGGTGTCTTTGGAAACCTACGTGCCTCCCAGGCAGTGTGTCACTCCCTCTATGTGTGTCACTGTGGGGGTGGCTGTCACTATGTGCCTCTGACGGCATCCAGGGCTCAGTACAAATGTCGCAGCTGAGGAGTTTCCAAGCCTGCATGTTGCCAGGCAGCTGGACCACTAGGCCCAGCACGTTCAGTCCCTGCACGCAGATTGCTCTGTTCAGGAGTGGCCAACGTTTCCAGGGTTTCTACCAGTGTAGACAGCCCCCAGGCAGCCCTGTTTGGGGTAGCAGACCTCTGTCCACATACCTCCCCAGACAGGAAACCCACTGTCACCCCAGGTGTTGGCTCCGTGCAAGGTGGCTCTCAGGGAAGCAAAGCCTTCCTGGCACTGAGCTGAGCCCAACTCTGCGCCTGGCACACCTTGGTTCTGCCCTCTGGCAGACAGCACAAAGTGTCCTCCACTTATTCAGTGCCTGCCCTCGCTCAGTGAAGTCTTCATCCCTGCGAGGCTAGAGACCTGGGACATTAAATCTGAGGCCACATCCCCCAGGAAGAAAGCCACCTTGTGGCCTTTGCTCTTATCTTTCTTAGCCTCTTAGTTGTATACACTGATCTCTATATATCTAGTGTATGTGTTTGTTTATTTTGCACAAATTGAGGGAGCGTCCCAGAGTAGGAGCCTGGCAGGGAGGGGTGGTCACATGAAAAAAAAAAGTGTCCCAAAGTATTTCTCCAATCAATCCCCTGGCAGCCTTGAACTTTACACAAAAGAGAACTTTAATGGACGCTCTAGCCTGATTAGTCCTCAGAATGCAGGGAAGGGTCCCTCGAGAGGCTCCCCACAGACTCGTCCCTATTGCACACTGAGGCAAACAGACTAGAGGTAGCCTGGCCAGATACAGACCCACCAGTGAACCATCTGGAGAAGAAGGCTCCGCATCCTTGGCCGCCCTGCACACCTGTTGATGGACTGGTTAGAATATTTGACCTAGCCCCGCCTCCCCCCCCCCCCCCCCCCCCCCCCCCCCCGCACCCCTGGAGGGTTCTGTCTCTAATCTGTATGTCCCAATTCCAGCTTGCATCCAGACCCGCACCTCTGGTTGCCCTCCCCAAGGTCAGTCAGTGGGGAGCAGGAGCCCCAGATTCAGCTGCGGCCTAGGGCCTCTGCCAACCCCACCTGCAGCCAGCACCAAACTGAGATTGGGGCCTCCTGAGAAAAATCTGGGTCCTGCTGCTGCCAACCCCTCCCAAACTCATAATTTTTCATCCCCTCCATTAGCTCACATCCACTCCGAAGCCTCTAGCCTGACCTGATGCTTGTCTGCTTCCACCCCACAGCAGTCCCAAGACAAGTGGCCCTCCAGAGACTATGTGTGGCCCCATCCCATCTCCCAGTCACCGCCCCCCCTCACCCCGACACAGAGCTGTTCACTAGAAAAACTAAATGCTGTATCTTTTCTTTTTTTGTAGCAGAGGGGTGGGGGGTGTGTTTTGTGTAATACTGTATGGCCTGGGTAAAGTGGGGAGACTGACTGCCCTAAAAGCACAGAAATGGTGTGGAGAATTCCAAGGGGTCCAACACCCCTCCCCTCTCCCAGTAGCTTCCGGAAGGGGGCCTGAACTCCTTCCAGTGGTGAGGCTCCACTCCCCAGCTCCGTGTGAAATGCAATCAGCTTCTGGCCCGGGTTCCCTCCTGAGTGGCTAGCTTCATCCACTGGCGCCCTGGCCCTTCAAACGGCCCTTCTGGCACCTCAAACCTCCAATGTCCCGCCCAGGATGTGGCTCCCCACGTCCTGCAGCTGCAGCAGGAGCCTGTGCCTTTAAGGCGGTCGGCGGGGGTCTTGGGCTGGCACACAGCAGCCTGGAATGCCGGTGCTTTCTTCCCAACAGCCCCCTTAGGGCGGTTTCTGCAAGACCTCTGAAGCCCGGGCATCAAGACCCCAGTCCCTCTGCGCCTGCCGCGGGAAAC